>JAEANM010002591.1:0-24182 GCA_017656035.1 Myanophis thanlyinensis | reverse complement strand
TAAATCAAATAAATAAAATAAATAAAATAAATAAATAATGATGGGTCTTCAACCCAAACCAGCAGATTATTTTTCTCCCTGGTTTCATGCAGATGTTAAACTACCTGTGGGAGTAGTTTTGTGTTATTCCAACAGTTGTCCAACTCTTAGAGCTGGATGTTCTTGATGATGAAGTAAATATTCAGTGGTGGGATGCAATTGGTTCCACTACTGGTTTGGTGAGCACTTGCTATCTGCTCTGCCACAAGGCTTCAAAAATGCAGCTAATGAACTTACTGGAGGCAGCCCAGATGAATAGGAAGGCTGCGGAGGTGTACAAAACAGCTGTTCTGCACTATTCATTTGAGCTAGGAAAAAAAAGAAGGGGATATACGTAAGATAGGATAAAGCAGGGGTGGGTGGAAAGGACTGAATGCTCGTTGCATTGGTCTGACGAGGCTAAATACCACCACTGTAAATATTGTCAAAAGTATCCAGTTCATGGGACAGCTTTTTCAAGGGAGGGTATGCTGTTACCTGCTTTAAGTAGGATTATCTTCCAGATCCAGTCAATTTGGTCTAATGGTTAAAGCATCAGTCTAGAAAGCGAAATACCATGAGTTCAAATCCCATCTTAGCCATAAAAGACAGCTGGGTGACTTTAGGCCAGTCACTCTCTCTCAGCACAAGCAACTTCAGAGTTGTTTTTGTGGGGAAATAGGAAGAGGAAGGTATGTTGGATATGTTCACCATCTTGTGTTATTTGTAAAAATAATAAAAATGGGATACAAACAAACCAGGTGGGGCATGGAACTAGCCCATGTGTGGTAGTTCATACACAGGGTATCTTATCAACTTATTCTGGTTCCACAAGCTTGAAAAATCCCAAATAGAGGCTTTTCAAATTGGGTGTCCTACAAGAACTCAACAGGGTTCCATGGGAGATTGAGAGGGGGGAAAAAATTCACATGACCACAACCAATTTGTTATCACTAGAGCAGGAGTTCCAGGATTTCTTTTCAAAGCCAACACATTCCAGAGCTTGAAAAAGTTTGGAAAGCCCTGACATAAGACACTGCTTCGTGCACTACTTGTTCTGCAATAGATTTTTTCTCTGATGTGCAACACAGGAGACAGATGAGCAACTTTGAGAAAAAAATATACTGGCACAGGATGCAATGAAGATAAAGTTGGGGAGGAGAGGCCTCTCAGTGTCGTTGAGTTTTAAGTAACACAGTTGAGATCATTACAATATTTTGAGCTCGGAGAGGACATTAACTTCAAAATAAACAAGTGATGCCTCATCTGAATCAAATTTAAATATTAAGGCAGCTCATTATAACTTATGTACAGGAAAGCTTTCCCATCAGTACATGGACTGGGAAAATTCATTTGCAGAAATAACAAGTTGAAATATTGATGTCCACATTTAACCTTCTTGGGATTTAGTTATTATAAATTATTTTATCCCATTAAATGTGGATATTGGATACATCTTCTTGGAACGAAAGCTGGTCTTGTAAAAGACACAAAATGAATTACCATGTATGCCTTTCATATAAATACTTTTATTTAACACATCAATAGAAGTTGCATAGTAGAATAACAAATGTGTGTACATACTGACTTCTTCTACTGAATTTTGTCCACAATGACTGAATCTTGAAGAAATTTCAAGTCAGTAAGCAAAAAAGGATTTTCTGCTAGATAATTCAAAATTCTTACCTATAATATAATAAAATGGAAAATTCCCAGGTTCCTCTATTAAACTCTGTTTAACCCATTGTCTTGTCAAAGGTGCTTTGCAAGAACCAGAAAGGAAATTTAACAGTTTCAGAATTACAACTTTTTTGGCAGGAAGAGGAGATAGAAATTAAAGCAAATCATCCACAGTCATTGTGACAGTTTAAAAAATGGCAGTGCATAATACATGCACAGTTAATCCTTCAATGTGGGGTTAACCTTCTGCCTTGCTTCAATCCATGAGAAATTTTTCTGTGGGGAATTTCCTCACTCATCATTCAGAGTAACAACATGCTCTGATGAATTTAGCCCAGCCAGGATAATTCCTCCTGCTGCTGCTCCTCTGATTTCTTCAGAAGTAATTTGCTCAACTATTTATGTGGGTCTTAAGAACTACCTATTTTATGACTAAACACTTTCAAAGAAGACAACAAAATTGAAGACACTTGATAGGTTAAATCAGGCTTGGGGAACCTATTGGTTTGCAAATAGATCTGAATCACAATTATCTGGCAATCCCAGAAGGGACAGTCAAGAACAACAGTTAGGTATCATCTGAAGGACAGCATGTTCACCATCCCAGGATTAAAGGGAGCATCTCCAGATCTTAAAATACCAGTGCAGGATATGGAGATGCTCACGGTTCTTTCACTAATAATTTTGGTAAGAAAAATATTATATATTGGGTACCAGACTGGAATTGAACTTAGTCCAAAACTTCATCATAAAAATATGAGGGAGAATAAGAACAGATTAAGATCCAAATTGTTTGTTCTCATCTCTGTTCTGTTCACAGCTATTCCAAGACCCAGACTCTTGGGAGAAAACATAGAAGAAAACATATAATGTTATGATAACACTTGCAAGCTAATTTTAGACAAGGACATTTGAATTTTGCTGGGTACAGATCAAAATACTTCGGGTGATTTAAAAATCCACTTGTAAATTAATAGCACAATATGTTTAATGGAGATTCTCGATCATCCAGGTCATGCTTGTCCCGAAGATGCTTTTTCAAAAGACAATTAGACTGTCTTGATTTTTTTTTTTTTTGAAAATGTTTTCCTTCTCATCCAAGAAAAAAAACAAAACCAAAGGTATAGTTGCCTTTTGGGATATAGAGCAATAGTTTAAAAAAAACACCTAGCAAAAACTCTTTAAGAGTATTTCTTATACATTTGTAGGCAAAAGAATGCTATGCGTTTAAAGAAATATTACTCAGCCTGGCAAAATAATAAGCTGGTTCTTTGAATCATATAATATACCAAAACAAATAATTATTTCTCTCTAAAAGGGGCGATACATTTTTAAAATGTTGTTTGCAATTTTTAGCGTGTCCAAATAAACTGAAAAACTAAGACACTAATGACTATACAATAGCCAAGTTTGCCTTGAACTTGTAGAGATTTTGGCAAGATATTTTTTTAAAAAACCAGCCATGTGGTTGATATTTACTCACTTTTATTTATTTATTTACTCACTTTTAATCTGTATTTTAACATACATCTTCCAGCAGAATGTCATCTGAATGTTTTCTGACTTATGCCAAACATAGGCACATAAATTATTAACTCTTTTCTTTGGTGCAAAAAACAAGAAAGGACCCAAATGGAAGCAGATGTTAACACAGGTGACCCAATAGTATAGCAATATTTCCAAAGTGCCATAAATAAAATCCAAAGCTTGAGAAGTGAACAAAAGTACAGACTCTGAACATTGTGAACTTAACTCTTTCTATGCCACATCCTGATAAAAATCTGGAAAAGCATATTACTTTTCTGAATTACAAAAGAAAGAGAATATACTTATTTGTCAGAAAGATTTACAAGCTGTTCTTTCATCACAGGATCATAAAATGTGCTGACATGCTTACTCAGTCTGAAATCTAAATTTCTGTGTTCATAGAAGAAGACGTTTCTTCAGAAAATGAATGGAGTGGGCGTTGGGGATGAAGACTTCAGTCTCATGACAGGATACTTTCCTTCTCGCTGCCCTGACCCTTTTGCAGTGGAGGACAGCTGAAATTTCCAAACTGAAGGAAGCTCAAGATAGTACAAATGTTTGGCTATGTCAAGCAGTCTTGGTTTCATCAACTTTCTACCATAATTAAGAGTGAAAACATTCCTGCAAGATTTAGGAACTGGTCAGATCCTTTGGGAGCCAATTTAGAAGAACAGAGACCTGGATGTTCTTAAGATCTTTTTCAGTGCATTTTGTTCTCTAGTAAGCGTGTTCATTCTCTCTCCCTCAGAGAACACACATGTGCACACGCCCTTCCTTTCAACTAGACATAAATAAATAGACCAGCCAATCACTTTATGGTGTTTATTTCTTCCAGCATATTTAGCAATGTTTAAACTAAGGCTATGATACCTTCACCAGAACATCTCTATAAATTTACATCTAACATCTGACCACCACATCAATTTCCTTTAATAAAAAAAGCTTTAAATACAACCATCAAGAATTTGAATTTTCAAAAAATAAGTCAAATCTACCATAAGTTACTATATCAGCATTTAGGCAAGAAAAACCAAATGTATAGATAGAGAATAGGTGAAACCTGGCTCAACAGCAATAATTGCAAGAGGAATGTAGGAGTCCTAGTAAAGAACCATTTACATTTCAACATGTTATTAGTATGCTGCAGCTGCCAAAATAGCCAGTGCAGTCCTAGGTTGTATTAAACAGAGAGATAGAATCAGGATCGTGTGAAATGTTAGTACCATTTTATAATGCCTTGGTAAGGTCACACTTGGAACACTACATTCAATATAAAAAAGATATTGAGATTCTGAAGAGTGCATAGAAGAGCAACAATGATTAGGGGGCTGAAACATGAAGAATGGTTGCAGGAATTGGGTATGTCTAATCTAATGAAAAGAAGACTGGGATGATATGATGGCAGTGTTCTGATATTTGAGGGGCTGCCATAAAGAAAAGGAGGTCATACAGATCTAGGTCTATTCGGGTCTTTTCCCCTGTAAGTTTCAGAATCTCTTCACAACGTTTCGGTGAGATCCCACTCGCCATCTTCAGGCTGGTGCCATTTCTTGCCCTGGCTTGAAGCAGAAGGCACCAGCCTGAAGATGGCGAGTGGGATCTCGCCGAAATGTTGCGAAGAGATTCTGAAACTTACACAGGAAAAGACCCGAATAGACCTAGACCTGCATTTATTTACTTCATATATATATTGCCCGCTTCAAACTTGCAAGCCAACCCATAGCCCATGTCCATAGCAGGCATTTTGAGGAATACAGCAATTACAGTTGCCATCAGGAGCAACTGTGTTAATGCTTCCATTGTCTTTGAATGACAGTCCAGAAAATGCTCACTGACTTTCTCAAGAGGACAATAATATATGACTCTGCACATAAAGTATGCTTCTTATAAATAGAACACCCTGTTTAGAAGTATGGAGACCTATGTGTGAGATGTCAATGTTCTAGGAGCAGAATTATTTTAAAAAATGATTGCAAAGGAGCTAATCTGATGGGCAGTGGCCAGTGATGACACCAGAACCCAGCCAGAATTTACAAACAATCTTTTTAAAACTATAAAACAATATAAAACATGAACACAAAAGGTGAAACCAGTCTCTGGAAAAACAACCAGTCCTCATTCAGTACATAACAGCAACACATAGTCTCATTCCAAATCCCTTAGCAAACAACAATGCCTTGACTGGAACAACATTAACACAGCTTTCTTTACACGCTGCTTTTCATTTTGGGGGAGAAACCCCACCCCCCACCCCTCTTCTCCACAGTCTGTATGACAAGAATTAGTTCTTTCCAATGAGTATCTTCCTACCTGAATCTTCATTTTGACTGAAAAAGTTATTTGGATGAGTAACAAAATGTCTCCGTTTTAATAAACTTTGGTCCGGTTGCCATGATTTAACCTTTTAAGATACTTTTGGCCTGGATGATTGAATCATTTACAAGATACATTAACATAGCTGATTTCCAGGTATGGTTCAGGTGTATGGGGGACTCATGATAGGGAGCCCTGGTGGGTTTATTTATTTAGTAGTGCTGCCAAACAGCAATTCTCTTCAATTAAATCAGAAGGGATGTTACATTCCCATAATGATGTCACATCAGAGGCAATTCAATCGACTTCTTAGAAAATGGGGCCACATTTTTAAGTGGACATAAAGGCAGGTTTCAGCAGCCAACCTTTCCAAGGTGTTGGGGCTCTGGCAGCTGACCATAAAAGTCGGTTGTCAACAGTGCCTCGGGAAGGGATTTCACAGTTTAGATGCCACAACTGGAAAGATTCTCTCCTGCTCCCTAAGGACAGAATGAGATGTAACAAATGACAATAAGCGGGTAGTAGTTAACGGCCAGGATGATGGGATCACATTACACAGTGAATATTTCTAGATGCCATAGGGGTGAAAGGAGGAGAATATGTGAGACAGCTGCTTTGTTGACAAACATGTGCCATTTGTGCAGAATACTTTTCTTCATAAAAGCAGGGATTCCCTATACATGTTTACTTCAAGAGAATAGTTAGGAAGACATTGCATTTTTAATACTCAAATTAAATGAAGAATTTTACAAAATAACAACAAATAAATCTGAACCTTTTTTCTCAACATGGTTAATACTGTACTTCATTTTTTAAAACCATATGCCTGAAAACTTCAAAAACCTGTGCTTATTGCCAAATAAATGATTTTCTTTGTCCTAAGTAAAGCAAAATTTGCTTGTTAGAAGTGTGTTATTTGACTCTAACTGCACAGACCTGACAAGCTACAAAAATGTTAAGAGCAAAAAATGATATTCTAATAAATAAAATGACAATAATTCTTGCAGAAAGCAAAGATTGCATTCAAAAGGTTGTTATGCAATCTTAGGCTAGGTTTTAGATTTAGGGACCAGCATATGCACCAGATACTTTTTTTCTCACCTCTAGATCAACCATGCTAATTCTATGGTGCACAAACATTAATGGCAGGTAAGTAAATCCAAAGCCTCAACCCATTTTAATTTTTCTGCAGCAATATAACACAGGTTGCAATAAATGTTCTTACTAACAAAATAATAAAAGCAGAGATCCTAGCCTGAGATTTTGGAAACTATTAAACTAAGGAAAACTTTAGCTCAATTCAAACATGACGTTGAGGAAGGTTTGCTATGCCAGTGTATTCTACGAATGGCAGATAAAGCTGCCAAGACGAACTACCAGGTGCCACACAGTAACGGTGATCATTTATTTTGTGTGATCCCGAAAAAGAGCTAACTCAGCAACTGAGTAAAGTATATTGTACAACATTAAAAAGCCCTGTTTGGAACATTAATATTCTGAGATGTACACTTGAAATAACAGTATTAGTATCAAAAATATCTTTGCTATATGCTTCAAATGGATTTCTCCTTCCAGGAGCGATCAATTATTTTTGTTATATTTATATTCTACTTTTTCTACAGGAACTCAAGTTGTCTCTAGCATTTCCTATTCCAAATATTCTTCACAAGAACCCTGGGAAGAAGGTTGAACTGAGAGAGAACAACTGGCCCAAAATTACCTAAAAAATGTCCATGGTTGAGGCTAGATATTCTGAATATAATAGATATTCTATTTTAACTACTACATCACACTGGTTCATGTCACTCCAGAGGGTTCCTGTGAACAGCTTTTCCAGGGATTTTATACCAAAAAACTTTGACGTGTACATAATTCCTATGTATCTCATCTTGTATATATTTCAAAAATGCAGTTTGTTGAAACTGCCTTTTCAAATCTCCAATTCTGTGTCTTAGATGTGTGCGTGTAGTCATCCTTTGAACTTTTAACTCTTGCAATTATTGACCACCCAACTCTACAAACTGCTACCTGGGTACGCTAACAAAATGGACCAAATTCCAACACATGCCCAGCTTCCGCAGAGATTGCACCTAACCAGTCTAATCAGTAGAGCAATAGTTATCCTGTCCATCCTAGTTTGACTCTTGTACAGAGCACAGGTTAGGACACTTGAATGCCCTCCATTTTACAGGTTTTATTCATTCACATGAGTCATGGTGCCACTAAGGTCTAATAATAAACAAAGGAACAGCCCATGTATCCAGAATAAACTGGGATTTAGTTGCATTGCATGCCATTGTTTATTCTGCTATACCTAACTAATTTTATAGGATGAGATCTTCGGTACTTTAATTATAGAATAAGCCCTGAAAATAATATCTTTTAGGCAGAAAGGGGAAAAGAAAATTGGGGCACAGATGACTATCAAAATTTCTGTAACTTCAGCCAAAATACTGTGGCTGCATCAGTGCTCAGGGATAAATGTTATTCACTTATTGTAAAACTGATTCTAAATACTATCTGACACTACAGAACAGGCAGACAAAACAGGATTACTTTTCTTTATCCTACACCAATGAGATGTTTATGGTTTTTACATCTCCCTTAGAAACACACATCATGTATAAAGTTTCTTGCACTCCTATCCCATACTTTCAAATTAAAGATAGATCCTGAACTTGTGATAAAATAATACTGCAACTAAACTGAAGTTCAGTAAAGGGCAAGGGCCAAAACAGACTGAGCAGTCTTCAAAATGTAAGAGCTGAAACTTTGCTTGATTTTGAAAGGGCTTGATGATCCTACACATGCTACAAATAAACATCAAGGAGTTTGGTGCAGTCTTGTGTGATGGAATGACACCTCCTTCAAAAAAGCAAGGTTTTTTTTTTTCCCCTCTCTCAAAAAAAATCCAGACTTGGGTTAAAGTTGTATCTGCTCTCCTTTATAAACTGAGAAATAACCTCTTGGCAGGCTGCTTATTTTATAACATGCTTGGTGACCTCTGTTGGTGCCTACAACTGCGAGAGCATCACCCTGCCTCTCCCCATTGACTATGAAATCATTGTATTACAGAACCCCACAGACTGGCTGGCGAGACAGTGCCCCTAGCCAGTTATAAATATGCCGTTTTGTTTTGGTCAGAAGATGGGGAGGAGGTGGACAGGAAATGGGAAGAAGAGAAAGTAGCTCTGAAGCTGTTTTAAAAGTCTCCCCTACGATTAAGTTAACTCTGCCTAAAGGAAGGTCTGGGCAAGCAGTCTGATACACTTCCTTGTTCACGGATAAAGCCACGCAAATAAAATAAAATAAAAAAAAAAAACACGGGGAACGATGGAGAAAACCGGACAATGTGTTTTTCTTTGATTTAGGGCGTGAGCCAGTAAGACACAATGACGACCCTTCACCTTCTGGGAGATATCAGGAACAAACGGGTCCCTTTGCAAAATACCGATTTTGAACTGGAGCCCCACTTTTGAACTCACAAAACACCTTTCTCAGGAGCCGCTTCGCTGCCGTCCCGATGAAATCAGGAGAATATTGCAAAATGGGGCGAAGTGAGCGGCTGGGCAATACCCAGAAGAGGTTAACCAACCGACTCCTTTTGATTCTCATGGGACATTTTTATAGACGGCGATCTGTAGACGACAAGAAGGGAATCAATGATTCCCTTCACTAGTGTGTTGTTCATTTACAGTACAAATGCGGGTTCGCGCGCGCAGGCGCGCGCACAGACACACACACACACCCATAAACAGAGTAAATAGCCAGCGAACAGGGAGATCCGTCTATGGAGTTTGCAAACCGAGAGAGGAGGAACTGTTAACCCAAACACCCTCCCCAAATTCAGTTTCCAGTTGAAGAGCTCTTTTCTCCACCGGCAGAATTCACGTGCCTGGAGAAGGAAGGAAAATAAAAATCGAAATCCGCGCAATAGAGCGAGCCGGGGCGCGCGCGCGCTTCTCTGCGCCCTCTTGCCAAACAAAACATCCCACGAGCTACAAGTTTCCACGGGCGGCACCTGAAGTCGCCGGGGCATTTCACGGGGCGTCCATTTCACACGCCAGTGGCCTCAGCTTGAGCCCGGAAGGCAGGTCATTTCCCCCAGAGTTAGAATAGCCGACAGAGGGAAGGAGGCGCGAGGAGCCCAAAGGGAGACGCTCCGCTACGGTTTTGCCTTAAGAGGTTTGCAAAGACCCGGCCGGCGGCACTTACTAAATTGCTTCGCGGGACTCGGCGCGGCTTCCTCCGACAGCGAGCTGCTTCTTCTGTCGGGCTCGGGCTGTTGTCTTCCAATCCGCCCCGCCCCAGGGGCAGGCCAGACCCGGTTTTCCCTCCCTCCCTCCCTCCCTCTTTTTCTCTGTATACAAGAGGCGGACGCTTAGTCGGTGCGATCGCACGCGGCTGGCGTTGCAGGCTTCCAAAGGAGGGGAGGGGAAACGAGAAGGACCCTCCTCCGGCCGGCCATCCATGCCGTTTCCAGGGAACGCGCTTCGCCTGCCCGCCCACCTGCCCGCTCGCCCTCCCTGCCTGCCTCCCTCAGCCCGCTTCCATTGCTCTTGTGCCTCAAACGGGTAGTAGCGTAAGGTCCCGGGTCCAGATTTGGCTTTGGACCTGTTTCCTATCGGACCTTCCTCTTCTGAGCTTTGAGAGAGTAGCTGAATTCACACATTGCGCCTGTGGTTTCTGGATTAAGCTATGGTGGGCTGATTTCACACCTCCACGTTTAGCCGGGGACACAAACTACGAAGCTGAAGCCAGATGTTTTCCCGTACTGCCACCCAGATTTCATTCTACCCAACTTTGCGTGTCTTAAATGTCTGCAATTATAAACGAGTGTCTTCCTCTAGAAATGTTTTGTGTTTATTAGGAGTCCAGCTTAAAGCAGCTTTGTGAATGAAGCCCAAATGTAGAAAAAAAAATATAAGCTTTTGAATTATTACACCAGTCTTGGGCAACTCAAACACACAAACAGCTTTAGTTAGTTATTTTCTATACCCCCCCCCCATACACACAAGTGACTGCTGCAAACAAACAAATACAATTGTAGTACAATACAAAAACAAGTATACAGGGCACCCAATTCTACCTAGTATAGGTCCCTCTTCCTGAAATTAACTCCTAAAACTCTGTATGGTGTCTATTTGTCAATAATCAAACTTTTGCTAGATCCTTACCAATTTTGGTAAAATTTAGAAGACATCCACAGTAAGTTATCTATCTTCTCTTGGGGAAAGGAAAATGGCATGAAACTGGGACTGTGCATTTAAAAGTTATTACTGTTGAAGCTGCTGCTATTAATATCTACTCTCATGGTTAAAATGGGAAAGTGTTTACAGTATTAAAAAGAAAATAGTGGCACACTGCTGTTTGGTGCTGTTACAAGTTTGATTGCCATTTTGGGATTCCAACAGTTGCAAAATGATTTTGCAATAAAAGATGGAGGGTTAAAGTGACTCCTCAGCTATATTATGATTTGCCATGTAAATAGCAGTATATAAATCTTTCTACCATATTCTGCATAACTCATTGTTCTAGGCTGACTTCAAAGTAAAAATATAATCTATGGCTTTCTTTATTTTCTGTATCAAAATAATTTCTAAAAGATATAGATCTCTTTGACTTTAAAAAACATTGTGAAAAAGTTTAGAGTATAACTCTAGAATACAGGTGTCAAACTCAATCACATCACGTGATGTATCGTGATGTATAGGGATGTTTTTCGCCTTCATGAAGCGGGTGGGTGTGGCCTGCACATGACACAACTGGCCTATGGGCCACCAGTTTAACATCCTTGCTTTAGAATACCTGAACCCTCTGTAGCCTTTGGCCATCAAGAATGAGGATGCATCAGGAAAGGAGTTTCTATTAGACTTTATCAAAATTATAATTTCCTGATTTGCCCTTACTGTATTTGAATATAAATGTAATAAAAATACTGTACAAATCATTTATTGAAGTTATTTGTAGCAAGAATGTAAAAAGTGTTCTGCCCCATCATATTGACCAGTCTACTTAGGAACTAGATGACAAAATTGAGATAATGTTAATTCTTTAATTCTCTTTCAAAGTCTTGTAAATACTGTCATGCCCTCTATCCACAACTAAGGCCAACTGCATAAGTTTCAGTTTAAAGAATGCTTATCTTTTGAGAAGGTTGTTACAAATATAACTAAGTATATGGCCAACAACTCACTTGACTGAGCAGCTTTTTTATTTTTTTTCATTTCAGGGCACTTTTCTGGATTGTTTCTTCTCAAGCAAGTACGTTGTCTAAATCTTTTAAAACACTCTTATTTCCAATACCTGCTAGTGAGGGATTTGAATTTCCAGGTAATTTTTTTTAGCACAGCTGTTGCCATTGGAAAATAAACTATAATTTTAAGATGATAGAATATGATGCTATCAATAAGCATGCAGTCCAGGAGGATTCACTTGTAAGATGGTGGAGCTTTTCCTGAGAAATTTCTAAGAAAGCTAATAAGTATAGAAGCAATTTCAGATCTGTTTGGAGGGCTTTCTTATTCTTGTGTTTCCAAGTGGATGCTGAAACACTCAGCCAGAAATCTCCTAGAGACTAGCAGTGTTTCCCATCATAGAAAAACAATCAGGGTACACAGCTGTCCATTTCCTGTGATAAACTAACATCATAGCTAAAGCATGGTTCCATATGTGCAATTATTAAAAGTTACATAGAGGGGCGTGAGTTAAATGCATATGTATGTGATTAATCTATATGTATATATTCCTTTTAAAGGGATTGTTCTGCTACAATATAAATGCATGTTTTAATCAACTAACCAGCTGCCTGTTCCTGGGTCTGGATAGGAAGCACCAGCTGAATTTTCCTATAACTATCCACAGAAAGAGGGGATTTTTTTAAAATTTATCTCTCATCCTGTCTCCAGAAGCAGGAGGGTGGAGCTAGCCTATTTCCCAATTCCCAGGGGGCTTCATGACTAAGTTGGGAATTGTCCATATTTTCCTAGTCTTAGTCCAACAATATTCTGACTCTCTTTAACCATTAAAGACAGCAACACTGCTTACATATAATATCAAGATGTGTAAAACCTTTCTCACTTTATTAGTGATTTTAGATCAAACAAATACAGATAAGTTTTGAATTCAAAGACAAATGGGAAGAGCATGATAAAATTTAAATTTATAGATGTCACACTTATCAATATTTAATACCTATTGTATATAATTATCTTATTTGTATATTCACACACTAAAATGTAATGAACATAACAGGAGAAGAATTTAAAGCTACCTACCAGATGGCATGTAGTTTATGAAAACTGCAAGAATCCTATGTATCTCCTATGGGTACCCAGACTGTGTATCTGTGGATTATAGGGGAGGACCATAATTATTCTCTCGCAGCAAAAATAAAAGGTTAAGAATCACTATATTTTCCCTAGCAGGGCCAATAATTCACAATTATTTTTCTATTGTGCATCAATAGTTTCTTTCACTGCAAGAAACAGATGTCCTTTTCAGCAAAGGAATGTGCAAGGGGAAGGGTGAGAAAGTGATGCAGATTTTTTCTTTGAATAAAGTTGGAGGAAGGAATCTTAGGTGTTACACTGATAGATGTGGCCACAAAAGACCAACTTCAGCAGCGGATAGGGCTCTCATGTCTGTCATCCACCTTTTTAAGAGGAGGCCACAAAAAAGCAAATTTTCTTATGCTTATGAGTCATAGAGTATTTTCATGGAATGGGAAGTCTGCTCATAGAAATATAAAAAATTCTTAGGATTTCTTTTAAATTCTATAGCTTCTTTTAAAATTGAGCTAACATACCAGTATTTGTGGGAACTTGGATGGACAGCCATCAGCAAACCCAGAGCTGTGGGCTAGGATAAGAAGTTGTAAGTTGTTTTTTTAAAGTGAAAATCATCTTCAAAAAAGGCAGTGGCAAGCTATCTCTGTACTGTTTTTTTCCAGAAAATGACATGAAATGGGTGTACAAATTCACAAGGAGAAGTTTATTTTAAAGGAGATTTCACTTCTTTTAAGGTATGTCAATAGAATTAATGTGATGTAAGTGAAACATGATTGAACTTGGGTTTCTATTTAGTCAGTTCAGATTTGGCCAATATTTCAAAAAGTGCTGTTGTAGTCCAGTTTTGCAGTAGAGAAAAATTGTGGCAAACTAATGGTGGCGTACATCAATTTCATTAGAAGCTTTTTATTGTTTTAGCCCAATATTGTTATTCTGAGGGGTGATCCTCTGACACACAATCATTTGCTTGATATTTTACCATTTATCTAGAGATAATTTTGAATTGAACCCTGGAGCTTTGGCATGTAAAACATGTTCTCCAGTATTGAGAGATAGCATAAAAGTGTTAAGAATGTCACTTGCTCAGGGTTTTTATTTTGGTTAAATATCCAGTCATATATTACACAAACTCAGATAAATACAGTTATTATTGATTAATTGTTCAGAATAGAGTAGCAAAAATATGTAAGTTAAAGTCATTAGTTTTAATTAGAATGATTTACACACATTTTTAAAATGTGGTTAGAAGGCTTTGACCAATAATTAATGGTGCCTAATTCATTTACAGAGCTCATGTGTATATACTTGTACATATTCCAGTGCAAGAGAGAAAGCTCTTTTTTATGTCATTTCTCATATCTTTCTAATTTTAGTATCAAGGGAAGAAAAGAAAATAGGTAAAAGAAATGACCAAGGAGTCATTTGTGCTTAATACTTTCTCCAGGATGAACATACTCTGGCATTTGGGGCAAGAAGCCAAGAGACAGTGCCCAAATGGCTTTGATCCATGTTATTCCTACATTTGAGAAACTGCCCAGGTCAGAATGTGTGGGGTGGAGATTCCCTAAAAAATGGGGGGGGGGGGCAGGGGCCAGGGGCATAGCCATGGGAGACTGTCCCAGGAGGTCAAAGGCTGCTGATTGCTTTGTTGTGAGATCTCCCATCAAAGCCCTTTATCTCATGTTCTTACTCTCCTACTCATTCTTTGGCCTTTTTGTAAAAGAACATTGTTAAAATGTTCCTTTTAACAGGCTTTAAAAAAAACTATCCCCACTGATTTCTCCTAAGTAAGTAATAAAAGGAAAGGGGGGAGCAAGAGCAGAGGAGGGGCACACCCATACAGAAAGAAACAACTGGACAATTAAAAAAAAAAGAAAGGGGCCCCCCAAGGGGAGAACAAAAACAATTAACAATTCCAAAGGAGGGAAGAGAAAAGGCTTTGTTCTGGTCGCTATAGCAACAGCTGGGGCCAGGAGAAAAGGGAGGAGTGAGCATCACCATTGAACACTTTCACTTTCCTTTCAGTCATTCCAAGCCTTTTCTCCCATCCTCCAACACTGACAGTGATGGTAGCGGCTTACATGTCCTGGAGGCAGATAGAGAAATGTAGTACTAATATCCAGTCTAATAAATGGACACTAAAAACTCAAGATGCTTTTGACAAATTGGCAAGAAAGGCTAAGGGTTAGGATTGCTTGCACATTTTGGGGAAGCTGAACACCAGTCCAGTGATTATCAGCTTTTATTTTCAATTCTTTTCTTGTTATTGTGGCTTTGGTGACATTTTCATTCTGCTCCAAAGAGCTGTTGCATTGAGAGATAATAACAGGTTTGAGGTGCTTGGATATTTTAATGTCTTAAAGTAATACATACATACATAAGACATTTCCCAAATCCTGCCTTGTATATAAAGTGACTGCTTTATCATCAGCTAATCAGTCATCGGCTACTTGATTGCAAAAACTCAGGAATAAAAATATGCAGAGTGACAGGGAAATTGAATTCAGGAAGGCATCTTAAAAGAAAACTTATTACTGTAATGGTTGATTTCAGCTACCTTCAAGGAGATCAGATAAATACTTCTCAATGAGATAAAATTATTCCAAATGATTATTTTGCAAAACATCTTTCCTCTGCATGGTGCTTCCAGATGTGTTGGGACAACTTCCCAAATTCCATCAATGTGGCTACCAGACTATTCCCAGCATCTTTTGTAGCAAAAGGTTTGAGGGGTATAATATTTATCAAGGGGGTGACTCTGGACAATTCTAAGTAACTCTTTGGCCTAGAACTGTGTTTATCAAACATGGCAACATTAAGATTTATGGATTTCAGGATGCTGACTGGGGAATTCTGGGAATTGAAGTCCATGCACCTTAAAGATGCCAAAGTTCAAAAGCAGTGTCCTAAAGTGAGATGTGAGATTTTGTTAGTTGAATAGAACAGTAGCCACTGCACCATCCAGCTTAAATTTAATTTAAATGAAAAAATACATTGAAGAAAGTCTACACAGTTATAATTGACATCAAACACATTCTGAAAAACTTCACAAGAATTGTTTTAAATTTTATGTTATATATCACAGTTAGCAATAAACCTCAATAAACCTGAACTTGTTGGTGACCCCCAACATTTTTTACAATAGTTTCAAAAAGGGGGATATTCTGAATACCTTCAAAAATTTGTAGTAAATGACTTAGTGTGGTGATGCATACTCTGATAAACACTGGCTTTCATTGCCTAGGAAAAGCAACTGAAAGTTAGAGTTCAGGTTCTGGAGAACTCATGACTTATTGTATGTATAACAAAATTAAATGGATTGAACTTATCTGGTGCAGTCTGTGGACTTCTACTTCCAAAATTACCCAATCAGCATGTCCCTGCATAGATTTTAAACTTTTCTGCGCTGCCTATTTGCCCCATACTCAGAACAGGTAGGCAACTGCAAAAACAAACAAGGTTACCCTCTTATCAATGACCCAATCACTTTCAAAATGACCTCTGGGTTACTTTCTCTGCTCCACTTCTGGACTATTTTTTATTATTATGTCATCTCCAAGGAAAACTCTGTTTGGGCTTGAGCACATCAGATGGCTGCAAGCTAACCTCAGCAAATCACTTGCAAAGGACAGCCCCAGTGCTCACCATTGCAGAAATTATAACCATCTTATCATTAAATTACTATGGCTGGTGGGACAGTCAGATGCTTAAGACTGGATTCGCCCAGTTATTGACTCTTTCCCAAGAATCTGGGATAGGCAAATATTATATTTTAAATAATATTAAATATATCATCAAATGTTATTATTATGGTTCATTGAACATAAGCCAGGTGTTTATCTGGTGTTTTCAAACTAGCAGACTTACTCAAGGTGATTCAAAAAAATTTAGAAACAAAATACAATAAGTAAAATAGGGTTTTTTCATATTTTTTGTCTGTCATGTAAATGCATTTTGATGCTTTAACTTTGAAACTTTATATATTTCATTTAAGTTTGAATATGTTTATATAGAGCTTCGGTGGCGCAGTGGTTAAATTGCAGTACAGCAGTACTTCTGCTGTCTGCCGGTTCAAATCCCACCAGGCTCAAGGTTGACTCAGCCTTCCATCCTTCCAAGGTGGATAAAATGAGGACCCAAATTGTTGGGGGCAATATGCTGATTCTGTAAACTGCTTAGAGAGGGCTGGAAAGCACTATAAAGCGGTATATAAATCTAAGTACTATTGCTATTGCTATATGTGTGTGTTGCATGTATGTGTAAATATTCCATAACAGTGATACAGCCAAATTGAACAGGATCCTTGGCCATGATGCTCCCAGAAGTAGTGCAGAACGGCCTAAATGTCAGGAATATCAGAGCCATATAGTTCTTCAGTCAGATTCTAGACTCTTAAAGGCAGTATGCCTTTTTGCATGAACCACAATTATTTTAGAACTCAGCCTTCACGTTCTTATTCTAGAATATAACTGTTTTAGTTGGATTTCAGTGAGCGCATATTTATTAAGCCAGTCAGTCTAGTGCATGAATAGAATTCCAGTTCAGCCAGGGCTAGAGAAACAGAAGGTAGTGGATATAGAAAACAATGCTATTGCTATCATGGTAGATAAAGACAGATTCCTAGCCAGCTAATCTTTTCTCTTCCCAGGACTGGGAATCTAATTTACTTGCCCCTATTGTCCCTGTAAAATCTGGAAGTATTGCAATATCACGAATCTCTTCTTTATGCTGGACAAATTGCAATGATCTGGCAACTCAGGTTAAATTCATCTGAATCCTGGGAATGGTGCAAACGTGGTACATGTTTTATGATTGATTAGAGGGAACAGATGAAGAATAGTCTAGCATTATTTCCTGTGAAAAGGAACCATTATTCAATGTTGGGCCTGATTTCTTGCCAGCTAGTGGAAGAGCCTATCCAAGTAGCCCTGGCCTTATGACCATAATTGAGTTCAAAATTTCCATTGCTAAGCCACACAGTTGTTAAGTGAATTTTGCCCCATTTTATAAACTTTCTTGTCACAATTGTTAAATGAATTATTGGAATTGTTAAGTTAATAACATGGTTGTTAAGTAAATTTGGTTTCCCCACTGACTTTACTTGTTACAAGGTCTCAAAAGATGATCACATAACTCAAGGACACTGCAACCATCATAACTATGAGCCAACTGTCAAGTGCCCAAATATTGATCATGTGACCATGGGGATGCTGCAATTGTTGTGTGAAAAACAGTATAAGTCATTTTTTTTCTCAGTGCTGTTGTAACTTCAAATGGCCACAAAGTGAACGGCTGTAAGTTGAGGACTAGCTATAGTCTTTAGTTTGTTTGTCTTTGGAGTGCCAAATTTTGTGAAGAAAGACAAAAATAATAATAAGAGGGAATGAACAATGACATAATAGCAACTGTTTTTTTCTTCCTTGGATGTCTCTGCTATAATGAATATTATCCTACTTGAGTATACTAAGAAAGTTTAAGGATTTGTTGTTTGTTTTATTCTCAGGCTGAGTTTTAAAGAAACAATGAAAAAAAGCATATTTACAACATAAAACCAACAACAAACAGTGTGGACATAGAAAACATAGAAAACAACCTATCCAAAGACAATCTCTTCTTCTGCTTTTCATTTTATAATAGCACAGCAGCCACTACCAAGGTGCTTACATACATTCTTCACAGCCGTACCTGAAAATTCTAAAGTTGAGCAGGGAATTCTGCATTGTGACATCAAACTATGTTGAACAAACTTCTTATAGAGTATGGAAAGTTCAGATTGAATTATTTTTCTCTGTTAATTGATCAAAGAAAAACAGAAAGATGAGCCATCAGTTAAGCATCATTTAGTTTGTCAACTGTTTATGTAATCTGTGGTTTTGTGTTGTTAATGAAAATGTTTGTGCTGCGTCCTTAGAAACTGCTTCTTATTTTTGGAATGTTGTGTCACAGTTTTTAATGCAATACTTTTAATTGTGCAAGAGAAGAAGAAAATGTCCCTTTCCTTTAGAAAAAGACCAGGAAAACACACATGCACATCCTCCCAGAGGCCCATAGCAATGCCCAGAATCAAAACCCTAGCTCCAGTTTCCATGAGCTGATCCAAGATCCAACTATCAGATTGTACCCTTGTTCCTTCATGAGGAAAGCATCCCCATACAGAATGATGGCTGAAACTGAAAGCTTCTATAGAAATACAATTCCATTTCGTTGGGATTCATACAGAGATGAAATTCAGCCCGTTCACACCAGTTCTATAGATATTAGAAGAATATCCTTTTGGGTTTTTTCCCACTTTGCAGGGCTAATCCTGTAAAGAGTAACTTTACAGGATTAATCCTGTAAATAAGGCAGTTGTTTCTAGCCTAATCTTTATTGCCTTGCTCACAGAAACTGCCTCTCCCCTTATTACATTGTAACTTTGGTGAAGTTGTAATGGTAATGATAATTCTGTGCTTGGTGATATTTAATCCTGTGGCTATGCCCACAGAACTGGTAGTAAAAAAAATCGAATTTCATCACTGGGTTCATATTTTATCCTACTCTGGTCATCAGGTCAAGACTGCCATCATATCTCCTTCTTGGTTCAGGTGAAGACATAGAGCTGGATGTCATAAGCATACTGATAATACATCACTGCAAATCAATAGATGACCTCGTTCAATAATTTCACATATATATTAAAAAGAATAAGTGAAAAAATTGAGCCACAAGTACACTATATATGTCACCATCTGGAAACACTTTCTTGTGAATGAATCATCATAAAACAGTGCCCTAGCATTACAGGAAGTGGTCCAGAAAGAAATCATGATTAATGATTACTGAGAAAATTAGGAAGACAAGAACCTCCACCCAGGACATTTCACAGGTTGTCCGCAAGAGGACTGGTTGCAGTTTTGTTCCATATCAAGGCTTGAACCTAGTGTCTTGGTAACTGCTGAAAGAAGCTTTCTATAGGCAATGCTGAAATCAATGCAAACTGTTAGCTCAGTAACTGTTCATCTCAGAGCCAGCTCTATGGTAGGTCACATCATAGCATACTCATACTGGAAGTACCAAGGCGCTTCCGGGTTGAAAGGATTAATTAGTGACATCACTGTTGCCTGGGAGATGCCCAGTTGGGAGCTCCTTTCATGTCCCTATTAATGTGCCCACCAAAGTGGTACCTGTTGTTAGGTATGCAGCTATTTCAAGCTTTAAGTTTGGAATGTCATAAAAAGGTTGCAAATTAATAGGCTTTAAATTTGTAATTACTGTATTTTGTTATTAATATTGAGAAATGTTTCTGGAAATTTCTGCCTGACATGCCAAAAGGAGGAAAATAATTTTGGGTACAGAGAACAGAAAAGTGTCTTGTTTTTTTCAGTGAAGGAATAAAATTGGTTTACCAAATTAAACTTGAAAAACTTCAGATGACATATAGTTGGCACCAAAGAGACGCAAAACCATCACCGCTCCCATTTAGTGGTCATTTGTTTTTTGCTGTCTAGCTCTACATTCTGACTATGTAAAGTGAAGTGAAAATTGCTATGCATATAATCATGCACAATAAACACAAATGTATACAGGATGCTTTTGCTTCCTGTATTAATTTGCATTATATAACATGTATACAACATTTTTTACTGGTTTCCAAATCTTCTGTATCTGCCAATGAGTTGCATTATCTGTTTAAATTAATATTTACTAGCCACCTTGATGCGGGATAAGCATAAGTGCAGAAAAGAGCCACAAAGATGATTAGGGGGCTGGAGGCTAAAACATATGAACAGTTGCAGGAATTGTGTATTTCTAGTCTAGTGAAAAGAAGGACTAGGGGAGACACGATAGCAGTGTTCCAATATTTGAGGGGCTGACACAAAGAAGAGGACATCAACCTATTTTTCAAAGCACCAGAAGGCAAGAAACAATGGATGGAAACTAATCAAGGAGAGAAGCAACCTAGAACTAAGGAGAAATTTGCTAACAATGAAAACAATTAACCCCTGGAATGGCTTGCCTTCAGAAATTGTGGGTGCTCCATCACTGGAGGCTTTTAAAAAGAGACTGGACTACCATTGGTCTAGAATGATATAGGGCAGTGATGACGAACCTTTTAGAAACCGGGTGGCCACACTGCAAATCGCACGCATGCACCCCAGCATGTGTGCCAGAAAGTCGAAGACCAGCTGGCCAGTTGGGACGGGAGATATCACAACACCCACAGCTCTATAGGAAAAGCAACTGACATCCGGGAGCGAGATCTTTTTCTTTCATGAGAAGTTGGACTTGATTGACTGAACTTTTTTTTTAGTCCCACAAACTTCTGTTTCCCTGCAAATGACGGTGAGAAATGCCACAGAGAAATGTGGTGGAGCTAAGCGCGTGTGCCCACAGAGAGAGCTCTGAGTGTCACCTCTGGCATGCGTGCCATAGGTTCGCCACCACTGATATAGGGTCTGCTGCTTGAGCAGCAAATTGGCTAGAAGACTTCGAAGGTCTCTGTGTTATTGTGTTCTAATTAATCCTTTTAATTTAGCACAATTTCTGTTAGTAACTTAGAGACATTTTTCACATTTTAAAATTTATTTCTTATACATGCTAATATATGCTTAGTTTCAATAAACGTTCAGATGTTTTATACTAGCAAAATAATAATGTATGATTAATGCTTCCTTTGCAGGCATAATCTACACATTTTTCTCTCGTCAAAGTTGTGTCAGCAATCACTGTAAAAAGCTAAGGAAACCACCACATTTAGCAACAGGATGTGCTATCTTCTAGATAACACCATCAAGATCAGAAAAGTGCTATGTCAATTTGAAAGCCTGAACCCTTTTGTATGGGTTGGGTTGCTTCTGAGATTGGGACTGATAAGGAACATTTCTAGTGGTCTCTAATACTAAAACCATTTCTCTCCACATTTAAAATTATTATAATCAATATGTAACCTCTTTGAAGAATGTTTTCAAGTTCAATGCAATGAGAGGGTCCCCAGGTCTGTAAATCAAGGTTTGACAGCAACATGTTCTGAGCCTTCAGGCCAATTTAAGGAATTGGAGGGCCCGATGCAACACTAGGTTTAGAATCCTCTTGCATATATACAGACCTAGCTTAACCTTGTAAGTATTGTAGATTCCCACAAAATAAGATGTTAAAGATTATTCATTCAAAATGGAATACCCACATGACCAAAAATAAAATTAAAGATGTATTATCAAGAAACGTATCAGATACAAAACCTAAATACTTTCTATTCTTAGTTTTAAAATTTTAAATTAGAGTGAGTGAGAGAGATAGAGAGAGAAATATATTTTTAAAATGCTCTTTCCCTTGCTTCCTATCCACTACTGTTCTAGAAAATTGCTGCAATAATTGTCTCCATTTCAGCCACACAAGAAAACAGAACAAAACTCCATCACCAGGAGTATCCTCCCACGTCTAAAAGTCTTATTTATTATTTGTCTATTTATTCCTAGCCTCTATTTTCTGTCCTTTACCAATCAGCTATACTCAAGAGAAGCTTTTCTCTTAGCCCACAACTCCTAAGCTTACACAGGAGTCTTTGGCAAAGGACTGTCAAAAGCTTTTTCAAAGTCCAAATATACAATGCGGGTTCATATTCTCAAATAACACCCTCTCTCTCTGTTTTTTTTTTCTTTTTCCCTTCAGGCACAGCAGTTGGCAAATGGAACAGGAGGGGGGGAATGTGTGCCTTCTGTTTTTGGGCTCACTGGTAAAACACACTCCCCACAGCCCAGAGCAATGGCACTCTGGGGTGGAGTGGGGGAGCGGAGATGCAAGGTGGCATGTACTCAAGTCTCTTTTCAATCTTAATAGATAGGAGGGCAGGTCTGGCCTGAACAAGTCCAACTGACAATCTGTCCCCCATAGTTGGGGACCTTGCTACAGGCTGGAAGAATCAGGGCTAATCTAATCTCCAGGGGAATGATGTTCTAAAGAGCATCCATCATGACAGAGAAGGTTCACTTCCTAGGTCCCACAAGATAATTGTTCATTGAAGGGATTTGTAGCATGGATGTGATCAGGAGATGTACTATATGTCTAACTGGAAAAAAAAGCTGCAAAGAGTGCACTTAGATATGTGCTCAACAAACATACAGTATGTAGGCTAGTATACATATTTATGCCTTCTCTTGAAATCTTCTAATAGCTTTCTGTTGTCTAGCAATTGTTTTGAAGAATATCTTGTGCAGCTAATGTCCTCATCAAAGTGACATACAGTATGGTGAAAAATTCATGAGGATTATCTTCCCTACATTTTATTACAAATGTGCATTATTTTGATCACTTTGAATTAAATAAGCTTTTTCATTTTAGCAATTTAAATAAATGGATGAACCAGTGCCATTTCTAACAGAAGTCACCAAAGGTCTGTTAAAAAATGCTACAGTGCAGGTCTTCTTTTACATTAAATCTAACTAAAACTTTTTCTACAACAAACATATTTTGTCTGTTTCTTTTCTCTTTCTCTCCCCCATCCTCACTCTTCCACATCCCACTCACATACAAGCACATCTCTAGGCTTTATACATTTGCCATAGAAGATGGCTGTACAGTAGTATGTTGCGCTAGTTGCTTGACTTGAGATTTGCTTTAAGAAGTCCTATAATAAGCATTGTGTATATTTAATCTTGAGAAGACTGTTAGGGATATGACAGCCCTATTCAAAGACGTTAAAGGTCAGAACTGTTTTCCACCATCACAAAATTGAAGATTTGCTAATTAAAAATGGTTTGACTGTGGATGCATAAATTTAAAAAAAGGCTGGACAGCTGTTACTGTGAATGTTTTAATTTGTATTCCTGCACCAACCAGAGAATTGTGGTTGATGTCTTAGACCACTATAATTCTATTATTCTGCGAATAGCTACTAGATATTGCTCTCTATACACATGGAGACTAGGGGTTTTGACACAGGAGCTAAAGAAAACTCCAAATCTATCAATCACATTTAATGCATCTATCAAAGTAATAGATAGAAACAATGAAAGCTGGAAACATCAAACTCTAAGCGACTCATCTGGAACAGGAAGATATCCTTCTCAGGTGAGCTTTTAAAGGCTTTTGTCTTTTTTTTTTTTTTAGAAAAATATGGAAACATCTTAAGGCTGGCTTAAATCCAGATAAGAATAGTTCTAATCCAAAGGTAGAGTTGAAGATCTAAGAAAAATACAGCAGACTAGGGTGTAGTGTGAAGAGTATTTGTTTTATTCAATTGAAGAGTATTTGTTTTATTCTATTGACAACTATTTTAGCCACAATTTTTATAATTTATTCTGTGTGAATGTATTTCCTAGCTGAAGGAGTAGTGACTGTGATAACTCTTTCAGAAATCACTTATTTATTTATTTATTT
>JAEANM010002590.1:0-24188 GCA_017656035.1 Myanophis thanlyinensis | reverse complement strand
TCCGCACGGCCTCCAGGCACCGGCCCATCACTTCAACAGCCTCATTGGGGTGGTTTGGGGTGGAAATAAGCAGCTGGGTATCATCAGCATACTGATGGAAACTCACCCCAAAACCACGGATGATCTCACCTTGTTCTGGTTTCTCCATGTTCCTTTTATGGAATAATGCTCTGAACTGAGGATATTCCAAGATCTCAGAATGTAATCAAAGTATTTATTTCCCGTGATTCGGATGCAATGCTTCTCTTAAGAGCTCTGGTGGCACAGTGGTTAAAATGCAGTATTGCAGACTGATTCTGCCCACGGCCAAGAAATTGATCCTGACCGGTTCAAGGTTGACTCAGCCTTCCATCCTTCCAAGGTCAGTAAAATGAGGATCCAGATTGTTGGGAGGAATATGGTGACTCTGTAAACTGCTTAGAGAAGGCTGTAAAGCACCACAAAGCGGTATATATGTCTAGGTGTTATTGCTATTGCTATTAATGCAAATCCATTAATGAATTTGCTTTTTTATAACATAACATTGCTCTACAATGATATTTCGTCATGTTCACCGACCTTCCATTAGGACTCCTACATCTTTGTATATACTTCTTGGCAGAATCAGCCTTCTAGTTATGTATATACCTACATACTGTATTTGTCTTTTTCTACACAGATGTATAGTTTCCATCAATGAGCATCATCTTTTTGGATTTGTCAGTATTCAAGCATCTTGAATTAATTTAGAATATGATAAATTATTTCCCCAAACTTGATGTCATCGATACATTCAGTAAGTATCTCTCTAATTTCATTCTCTTAGTTATAAAGTTATCAAATAGCATGATATTGGATCCAAATGCTGCATATGTTTATGGTATGATCAAGAGAGTAAAAAAATTGAAATGTAAATGGGCTAAGGGCAGGTGGACCAAGACAGTTATAGGATGGATCCCATTTGGTCAAAAGCATCCGCAAAAGACACCTAAAACAAGATGGATCGACGACATCAGCAAGTATTGCGGGCCCAAATAGCAAAAGAAAGCTCAAGACTGTATTGGTAGGAAACATGTGGAAGGGGCCTTCATCCTGCAGTGGATGGCTAGAATGATGATGATGATGATGATGATGATGAGGATGACGATGATGAAAACAAAGTGGAGAGACAACCAATAATCATAGACACTTTGGGTGCAATTCAAAACATCTGGAGCATCACTTGAACATCATTAGCATTGATAAAATCACCACCAGTCAATTGCAAAAGGCAGCTTTACTTGGAACAGCTTACATGCTGCAATAATACTTCTAACACCATCAACCATCTACATCTGCCTCTCCCAAATCCTTGGGAAGGACTCAATAGATGAACTCAGATCCACTCCGAACATCTGACTGACTGTGCCATGAACCAAATAACAAACTTTTAAAGTAAAAAATGGAGAAGACACAAATAGATTATCTGAAATTTAGACAATTCCAAATGCACAGAAAGTTTTGTCTAGTCTTTTTTTAGTTTCAAAATGCACATGCACTGAACTGGTAGCAAAACCGGTTGGATTCTACCACTGCCCCACAAACACATCAACAGAATTTTGTGCTGAAATTTTTACCAATATTGAAAAATATTGAAATATTGAAAAACAAACAAAATTCTGAGTAGCCTTCATTCAGCCCATCAGTTTGTTTCGCTTTTCTTTTTTGAGGTCATGCTTCATAATGGTGCCGAGAGGTAGATGAGCTCACAAAGGAGGAGTAAATAAAATGTTTGGGTGGGCTAATGAAAGTTGCTCACTGATGAGTTTTACTCTGAGTATGCGTTGACTAGTGGCAGCTTAGATCAGATTTTGGCTTTATTTGACTTTTCAATATTTATTTGCTTGCTTATTTGCTTATTTATCTCATTTAATCTTATTTATTTAGATTCATTTTCACACAATATTTATTTGTTATTTATTTATTATACTTATATTTACTTATTATATTTATTATATTTGCTTATTATATTTATTCTGTTTATTTTAGAATTAGTTTAGTTTAGGCATTAGGGATGGAGACATTCCTCTATTATGGGGGGAAACTCCTCTTTGAGGTAAGACACCCTCTGTTTTATTTATTTACTTACTTATAAACCTTCATGGGTAACTCTAGGATTAGTTCAGGATTCAAAATTATATCTGCTTCTTTGGCAATTTCTATAGAGAAATTGTTGAAAAAGTAGTGGGGCTCAAGATTTGGGCAGAAACAGCACTGGTTGCCCCTGGTGGATGGTTGGGGAAGTGCACCTTTCTTGGTTCTTTTACATTTCTAGGGGATTCAGTATTATTCTCCAAAACATCCTGGATGCTTACAAGGGTAGAAAGTTGAGAGCAACTTGTAGTGATTCTGCTACGTCCTAGGTTGGTGGTACCAGTTATGGGAAATAAAGGAGGAGCTGCTGCAGCTGGCTAGAGGTGAAATTCAGCTGATGTCATGAGGGTTGTTGCTTAACAATGGTTAGTGAGGGTCTTCATAGTATGGTTAGACGGACATGAGGATGAACTAGCTGATTTGATTCACTCTAACTCTCTAAATAAGATTAGCATACAGGATCCAGCTGAACTTTTGTTCTTATTAATCTTTTTTTCCCATAACTGGGAAAATCTACCATATGTGTATTTTTAAAAAATCCAGTTGGACTTCTGTGTTCTAGAATTCTTTCTGTCAAAATTAAGTTGACATGCTTTGACACCCCCCTAATAGCAACAGACCATCTGAAGAAAAGTCTTGGAAGTGTAATTTCCCAGAAATGAAAAAAAAAATCTGGAAGAAGACATTGACTAACCATTGATTTGTGCTGCCACAAAAATTAATGAAAGCATGGATGTAGTCACTAAGGGATCTCACTCTCTCCCCCCCACCTTCTCCATCTCCACCAGGGCATTATATCTCAACCTTGACCACTTGAAGATGTGTGGATTTCAACTCCCAGAATTTTCTCACTAGTATGAATTCTGGGAGTTGAAGTCTACACTTCTTCAGGTGGCCAAGTTTGAGAAACACTGAGCTAATAATGCTAAATTTGGCCCTTATTGTGATACAGGGTTTTATAAGAAAAAGAAAGGTTAATGCTTGGTTTTCTGCCCTAGAAATCTTACTGGGCAGAACAGAGGTTGCCTTTATGGATCTATATTATTGACCATCTTAAACCAAATCAAATCCAAAAACAGGAGAGAATTCCTGGAAGCCTGGCATTCTGACAAACTGGCCATCAAGAGACACATAGACATAAACAACTACATACTGTGCAAAAGAGACAGTCAACAAGACAAAAAGGGAACAAAAAGACCAAAATACCTCCCCACCAGAATCAACACTTACATAGATGAGCATAGATTAATACCAGGATTAATATCAGACCAATAATCAAGAAGTAAACAATACCCCATTCAAGGAAGTGAATTGAAAACTAGGCTGTCTGTGCACATTTCGTATTTCCTCAGATATACAGGCCAGAGGCATGATATGCGCAAGTTCTCCTTGTTCAGTTATACGGATATAGCTTGCCATGTTCAAATCTGAAACATTTTGTTCAACATAAATGAGGAGTCATGTTGCTTTTGACTTCTGGAAAGATGGCAAAGCAAGTAAGCAAAAATTAACAGTTTCTTTGAAAACCTAATCCCAGGACATTGATCTCTTAACATGTGGAAACCCCACCCCACCCCAATTTTCATTTGATGCAGCAATGCAAATTGAAAACAAATTCTAGGATTACTTCTTGCAGTGCTATTTCTTAATCTATTGTGTAGATTAAAAGAAACAATATACTTTAAAAAAATAGGTTCAATCTGGCAAATCGTGTAGCCTGTGGAAATCTGCTATTTTTCTCTCATACTGACTTCAATAGGGACATGCCCTTCTCCCCATAAATGAACAAAGAAATAAGTAAAATCCCAAGCAAATTTAGTTTTTAACTCCTACCTTATATATCAGCCTGATTTAACTTTACAGATAACAATCTATTATGTTCTACTAGCTGCAGAGCAGTGGTGGGATGCAACCGGTTTTACTACCGGTTCGGTGAGTGCGTGTTTCATGCTGCTATGTGGCTTCAAGACTGAAGCTATTAAACTTACCTGAGGCAGCCCAAGTGAGTAGGAAGGCTGTGGAGGTGTATAAAACAGCTGTTCTGCATGATTCAGCTGAGCTAGAAAAAAAGGGGGTGCTTTAGGACAGGATAGGGCAGGAGCGGGTGGGCGGAGCCAAATGCTCATCGCCACTACTAGTTCACTAGAACTGGCGCGACCAGGCTGAATACCACCACTGCTGCAGAGGCAGAGCAGGTACAAATGAACTCTTTTCACTAATCTAAGTAGTTTTTGTTGACCTATGTGTGATTATTTCCAAGCAGCAACATTTCCAGAAATTTATATATACTTATAATCTAAATAAAATTTTAATATAGTTCCTTCCACATCACAGTTTTGAGATATCACAGAAGAATTATAAGGATTGTATGCAAGGTTGATATTGTTTTTAAAGATCTATTTAAAGCTAGAGGATTCCTTACAGATTTTTAGAAGTAGAGGGAAGGACAGCAAAACAATTATTCTCAGCAGCTTCATTTGTAATCAGCCTATTTAAGGATCACCGCTAAAAATCTAAATCTACCATACTTTGCCCCAATTTACAAGTATTAACATTTTCCTTAGAGGAGGCATATATAAATTCCACTGAAAACATGCAGATGCTACAATATAAGATTGATAATAGATTGATGTAGTTACCTTGTTTTTCAAAAGTTGGCTTTATGGTCCAAGCATTTTGAAAAAATGGCCAGAATGCAGCCAAAGCACATTGCAACTAGATTAAGACTCCGGCCAGCACAATTGTATCCAGACTATGATTGATAATACATAGAAAATTCTCCTCCTCCAGTTGGTTTGTCCTCAGGTATTGAAAATGTATTCTTTTGGCAGTGTGTCTAAAGAAATACAGACAACACCGAAGAGACCAAAGTAAGTAACCAACTATTTTGTTTGTGTGAGAACCTGTAGCAGGAATGCATCACACCTGACCCTTCCTATTTAACAGCCACTCTCAAATTTCAGTGTTGTTGGTGGGTTAATATGTAATGTCTTTTGTGAATATAGTTTAATAGCACAACTGTTTTTCCATAAAAATATAGAAAAAAAGTGGATGGAGGAAATAAGATCCAGGCAAGAAAAGGAGCAGGCAGAGAAAGATGTCACCATAAGAGCTGTAAGTAATTCATTCCCTTTACCATCCTGTTTTAAGCTCCTCTTTTTGTCTGCTTATTTGTATTATACGACTGATGTTGTTTCTTGTAATTTCTGCATCTTAGTTGGAAGATGAGAACCACTATTTAGCCAATGAAATGGCTCATCTTATGAGGAAGAATAAGAAGCTGCAGAAGAAAATGAAAGACAACCCAGAAAGTGAGTATCATTTTAACTTAACTACATTTTAATTGTTTTCATTCTAAAAAGAGAAGTGATTTAATTCATTTTAAGATTGTACAAGTTCTAGTTCTTTTGTTATTTTTTTGCCAGAAGATGCTGACAGAGAGGCTATAACGTGTTGAAGGACAAATCTGAAAAGAACCAGAAAGCCATCAGAAGAGCAAAAACTGTAAGTATTGTACATGATAGTAAGAAATTAGAACAATCTCTTTCAGCCAGATTTTACAATGCATTAAAAGTTAATTTTGATTGTACTTGATCAATTTCTTTTTACAGGAGGTCTCAAAAGAAAGTGAGACAAAGAAAGACCTGGTAAATGCTCAGGAGTAGGTAATTGATTATGTCTGTTCTTATCTCATATCTCTACCCATTTGGGGAAGACCAAGACAGTAAGATTTGTCCTTCCATTTTTTGGAGAGAAATAGGTGTGTTTCAATTGATGACTCTCTATTTCATTCCAAAATATTTGTTTAACGTTTTTTCAGTCTCTGCCAGAAAACAGTTCAAAGAAACACCTGATTGCATACAAAAGGTAAATTGTACAGCTTTAAGCAGTGTTGAGCAGCTTAGAAAGTTAACAACTGGTTCTAGTGAATAGGCGTGAACTGGTTGAATCCCACCTCTGGCTTTAAGACATTAAATGTTTTGATTCTGTAAAAAAGTTAACATGCAACAGTATTTTGATGTTTTTGCTTCATTCTGAATGTGGTCAAATTTCTGTGATTTTTTCAGAGATTTTCAAATTCTTCAGAATTCTATACCCCGGATGTGGAAGAGCCAAGGATGGCCCATAATTAGGCTACGAAATTCAGCCACGAAATAAGAGATTTTAGATTTTAATGCACTCTCTCATGGCATTAGAAATAGAATTTTGATGGTTTGTCTTGATATGAAGAGATGAACATTACGGATCAAAATGAACAAACAGTCAAAAATGTCCTTGAATCTGCTATACCTATAGCACTGGTAGAAAAATATTTTGTATAGTAAAATATCTTAAATGAAACTACTGATTTAATGAAAAAAATAATGGACAATGAAGAATACTGGAAGTTTTACTAATAAATTGAAGTACCTTGAACTTTGCAAGACCATAAGAAAACATATCCAAGAAGAAACACTTAAGTTTAACATAAAGCTTGTGAAAAAGGCAATTGAGGAAAAGAAAGGGATTAATATAGCAACATGCAACCTTATAAATAAAGGTTTTTGCTTTAAAACATAAAGATGGCTTTGTTTGTAGAACAAGACCAAGATGGAATAAAAATCAACGGTGACTATTTAAATCATTTAGCATTTGCAGATGGTATCTTCTCACGAGATCCAGAAGAGTTACAAAGACACATGCAGAAGCTGCACAAAGCTGTGGAACAATTTAACTTAAAAACAAACCTGAAAAAAAGAGCCAGCTCATGTTTAATAAATTCACCATTGAAAGAATATATATATATATATATCTGGAGAAGAACTAGACTAAGCAGACCTTTGGCTAATGGATCTCAATGGAAGGTGATACAATAAAGGAAATTGAATGTCATGTTAAATGTGGTTGGCAGGAAAGTTAAAGCAGAATTTTCAAAAACTGAAAAGTCTTCGATCAGTTTGTGCTACTTGTTCTAACATATGCCAGCAAAACATGGACACTGACCTCAAAATTGATATAAATCTACAAGTCATGGAAAGATACATGCTCGGCATCACAAGAGAAGATAGAAAGACCTATACATGGATCAGAGAACAAACAAAAATATACAATATCATCAAGAGAGAAAAAGAAATAGAAATGGGCTGGTCACATAGCAAGAAGAACTGATGGCTGCTGGATAAGGATCGAATGGATTCCACTTGATAAAAAGTATCCAGAAAAGACACCTAAAACAAGATGGATTGACGACACCAGCAAATATTGCGGGCCCAACTGGCAAAAGAAAGCTCAGGACCATATTGGTAGGAAATGTGAGGAAGAGGCCTTCATCCTGTGGTGGATAGACAATGGCTAGAATGATGATGATGATGATGATGACCGCATATGTGATAGCTTCTGCTTTATTTTTAATTTCATCCAGCCTTCTCCTTTCAATCTGTCTTGCACAATGCTATAAATCAGTTGTTTGTCATTATTGGTAAAAAAATAAATAAAGACAGAAGGTGTGTGGGTGACCATCCTTGTTTCTGTAGGATCAGCAGAAGGTGTGAAAAGAAACATGCAGCGCACATATTAAAAACAGAGAGACAACAATAATTTGTGTGACCAGTCATGTAGGATCTACAAGGCTAGATTACTTTGTGATCGAAGGATAAAGATGCACATGCTTTAAAGACTCCTATTCATCCCAGCTAGTCATTGGCTGCAATTTAGATAAGAATCTGCTAGTTTTTTATTCTTCTTTTCTGTGGAATGTGGAAATGGAAGATTATAAAGGGATTCTATTACGAAGGCACACAAAGCCCTGCATTATGGCTTAAGGTCCGAATTAATCTGAGCTGGCTGTTCCAAGAATTGTTGCAATTGAGCAGTTTTATGTCTTGTACTGTGAAACCGCTTCCCTATCTTCCCCATCACACCCTCATCTTCAAACCCCGATTTTCAAAAATCTCACCCGGAAGAAATGTTCAAAGATTTTTTTGGGGTTAAAGTTTCAGCTAGCTGTCTTTCAGCTAACTACAGCTGGAGCCGAAGAACAGACATAAGTCACCCACCCACCCACCCCGAGCCATTGTAACTTTGAACAGTCAATAAATGAACTATTGTAAGTCGAGCACTACCTGACCTCAATACAGGTTTTGTTTTCTAGGTTTCGTAATTCTTTCTTTTTGTCAAGTAGCCATTTCTTCTCCATAAGCCTGATGGCTTCTTTTTCATTTCTGCTGTTTGAATTTCCTGCCATCTGCCTTCGCTCCTGCATCTTTTGCAGATACGGTTGTATAATTATACAGACTGCCAAGATAACCATTTATTCTGGATCCCATTTTTAAAAATACCACCAAAGAAAGTGAGATGCTCGTCTGAGGATCTCCCATCAGCCTCCCCTGAAGACAATAAAAACCTTCTTCTTCTTCTTTTTTCCCCCTAATCCTGTACTTTCTGACAAAATACCAATTTGGTAGGTGACCAGAGATTGAGGGAGGGGGAGGGAAGGCATTCCAACATCTTGTTGCAATTTTTGCACTTGCAGCTACAGCTACCTGTGATTCGTGACAAAAATCACACTTCTTCTCTCCTGGCTGAGATGTACTGTACCTTCCTAAATATAAATAGAATGGGCAAGGGACATTTTACAGAGCAGAGTAGTGCTTTCCTTAAGTCGGTGTACATCCACAGGGAAGAGCAATTTGGTGGATGTACCAAGATGGCAGGATAATGGATTTGTCTGACAGAATGATGAGTGAAAGAAAGAAGTAATTACCATTAATGTGTTTCAATTATGGCTTGTCTTGCTTTGCTTTGCTTTCGTTTCCTTCCCTCCATTTCTCCCCCTGCCCCCCAGCAGCTAAATTTCCCTTTAAAAGAAAGCAGTGGCCACAAAAGCACCACTACAGACCGAAATCCCTCCTAGCTATCAGCAAATGAGCAGTAATGACCTTATTATACCAAGTGAGGGGTGATTGGTTTCTTCCCACAAACACAGGAAGGGCTTGTTTGTTTCACGAGCAACTTCTTCCTTCCCAAAAGCCACCGTTGAACTCTGCTTCCAACGTTGTAAGCATGGCAATACTTTCTTCTGGTTCCTATTTAGCGTTCAAAAGCCTCCCAGGAATTTTGTCATGGATCAGCGGCCCCTTCCAGCAGGGAATAAGGTCAATGGACAGCCTTAATGCACAGGAAGGCAGGTCCTATTAGAAAAGGGAAATGTTTTCCAATCCTTCAGATCTTGAGCAACTAAAAATAAACAAACGAGCCTTAAATTAACTCTTCTGCTTTGCTGAGACAGTTTTGTAGCAGAAAAAGTACTTTAAAAAAAAAAATCTGGGAAAGAATAATGGGAAACAAAGTTTAAGGTGCAGACATTGAAATGGTGGGCTTTCCTGATGGCTAAAATCTCATGGGCTGTGCGCAAGGTGTAAAAAAGATGTGCAAGTTTGGTTTGTTTTGTTTTGTTTTAAAATCACAAATGGAGTGGGCTGCCAGAAAGGATGGTCTTCCCATGGGTCTCACATTGCAAAGGGCTTGTTCATTTTGACAGTCTCTCCTGAGCTGCAATAGAATGTGGTGACAATGCAAAAGCTTCTTTGAGCCTGAAACATCCAAAAATGTGGACTGCGTAAATGGGACCCCGCACTGGTCATGCATGCCATTCCCATCCTATTCAAGTTGAAGGAGGGAGTGGCTTTTCAAATATCTGAAGGGGTACCACACAGAAGGTCAAGACCCCCTCCTGCATCCTTCTAGAGGGCAGGACATGGAATTGTAGGAAGTTAGCATCCACCCCTCTCCTAGGAAAATGAAATATTCTAGGAAATATTAAAAGGCAGAATATTTCCCCTGAAAGAGAAATAGAAATCTTAAGACAGCCCTAGCTCCCTGCCCCCAGCAGATACTTTGGTTATTTACAACACAAAAGACTTTCACCCTCAGGACATGGTGGGATTACCCAACTCACCACATGGCACAAACAAAGCCCAAAAGCTTCAACCAAATTTGAATCATGACCCATGGCCACATGGGAGCCTACAACCAAACAGGATATTTGCCCTTGCCACAGGAACAGGAAGCAAGGTCATAGCCCAAGAGAGGACATAAAGCCATCCCTCTCTCTCACCTGTGTGCCTTTTTTGCCCAGGACTTCAAATCATGTGGACCTGTTCACCAATAAACCTTCTTTCCAAATAACCTCCATGTTTCCAGTGTCTTTTTCCCCACTTGGAACTGAACCCAGATGGATATTTCTTCCAACAGAATAATAGTTATAAATTACAGGAAGGCAGATTTAGGTTGAACATAAGGAAAACAAACCTAATGCCAAAGCCAGTTCAATGGTAAAACCAATTTCCTAGGGGGCTAGTCCTCTCTCCCTCATTGGAAGTCACGGAGCAGAAGATAGGCAGCCATCTGTCAAGGCACAGGTGAAATTCAGCCGGTTTTAGCTGGTTTGGCAGAACCGGTAGTAGACGTTTGAAATTAGCCCTGCCCACCCGCCCGAGCCCTGCCCACCCATCCAAGCCCCTATTCTTCCTTATACGTGCTCCGTTTTTTTTTTAACTTACCTAAATCAGCTGTTTTGAGTGTCTGTGGAGCCTTCTTGATGATTCCCGCTGCCTCTGGAGCCTCTAACAGCACTTTAAAGAGTCGCACTGCACGCGTTTGGCATGCATGCACGCTCACCGAACCGGTAGGAAAATCAGTTGGATTTCGCCCCTGTGTCAAGGATATTTTTAATTTAAATGCCTAGAGGAATGAGGAAGTAGACTGGAAATGCTAAAAGGTTCCTTCTATGAGTGTGTGATTCTCCTTCAATATGACCCACCATGCTTAACTTTTTGTCTTTTTATTTCTGTCCTCTTTTTTATTATGGATTATTAACTTTAAGGATACTTAGTAAAACAAAGATTTTTGTGTTACTGCATTCCAGCTATGTCTTCATATATTCTATTTTCTCTTTTGAGGTGTTTCGGTAGGTAACTAATGCCTGCAGGATTTGTTTTCTTGCACCACTCTTTGCTTCTCCTACTTGTTTTGTGTACCTGATGTAAGCTCAGATAGAAAATCAGAATATCAACAACTACACAGCAGTCGACTGTCTATATCCTTTTAAGAAGCTTTACAATTCAACAGTCTCATCATCAAGGCATGTTAATTAACACTGTGCAGTTTGCTTAGGAATATACATAAGAAGGCATTGGGCTCACAGTAATATATATTTAATGCATTGCCTGTTGATTTGTTCAAACTCTCTGAGATGTCATAAAATTAGAACATAAACAATGCAGTACAAATTAAAGACCACGGTGAAGAAAATAAAAATCTTCTCATTGGTCCTTTCTCAGTCAAGATGTAAAAGAAAAAAGAAGCCAGAATAGCCCAGCACAGAGGCAAACAAATTGCAGACATCCATTTTTTCCTCTTCCCAAAAAAGTGTCCTCAAGAGTATAGTAAAAATATATATATATATGTTGAGATGGAGGCCACAAGGATGATGCACATAAAAAAATGAGCAGTGCTTCAATCACATTTAGAAGTATTAAACATAAAAATGATCTGGGTTGTAGACAACAGATGTTAGCAGTTTAGTGACGGAGACGGGTGATCTTATGAATTCTACTGATGAGCCCAAAACACACTTAACTTCACAGAGGACCATCTTCTGTAGAGTTTCTGTTTCTTTCCAATTTGATGAAGGAAAATAAAACAGTGGGAAATATTATTTCAGATTGCAATGTTTTGCTATCTGGCTCCCCAACTACACAATAAGATGTGCAGTAGTTTTAATTTCTGGTAATGATAGAATTACATTTATTGGTCTGCGTTCCAGTATTTATGTTTTAATTTGCACTTTGTACTGAATTGTACTATTCTGAGCTGAAATTTGAACTTAATCAACTGAAACTGAAACTTAAAAAGGATTTGAAGAGCTGTCTGCTCTGAATCGGACTTAAAGACCATCACTCATTCATTTGAAAAGCAGGAACCTTGAAGCAGGAGTGCAGAATAAGCAGCTCACAATCCACTAGGCTGCAGGTTTTTCCATGTGATGAGATGCAAAGTACTTTTTTTTCCTTTTAAAGCAGTGATGGCAAACCTTTTAGACACCGAGTGCCCAAGCTTCAAGGTGTGCATGCGCGCCACAGACCCAAAGACCAGCTGGCCGGTGGGGAACGGGACATCACGATACCAGCAGCTCTGCAAGAGGCAAGATCTTTTTCTTGTGTGAGCTTCTGTTTCGTCATTTGCAGGGAAACTTTTGTTTCCCTACAAACGACGGTGAGTAATGCCATGGAGAAATACGGTGGAGCTGAGTTGGGGTGACAGTGTTGAGTGCCATAGGTTCGCCACCACTCTTTTAAAGGATAGGTTCTCTTTTTTTTGACTTTGCAACTACAGTATGTAGGTATGTTTGCATTTGTAAATGTATAAAAATAGGAATTCAATTTCCACTCAGAGGTGGGGGAAATTGGAGTACTAAATTTTGACCTGCCCTTTGCCCTTGTCAATCTGTAGAAAAAAAGAAGACAGTTGCAATCATGGTCTTAGAAAATTAGAATTTTAACTTTTCACAAAAATTGAGTGACAGAAGAAGGTGTTATCCAAAAGACCAGAAAGACCAAAAGAACTTGGTAGGCTGGACAATTTTGGCAGATTTTTCTCTTCTGAAATACAGTTTGTCTCAAATTTTCACATTCAGAATTCATGTTTCATCTTAAAGTTTACTACTGAGTTCACATATTCCTCACTCTCCCCTATCCCTTTCCACGTACTCCATAGTTTTCCTACAGTCTTTAATGTGAGCAAACAAAGGAGGTAGGGCTTCTACTTGTTGAAAGCTTTACCAAAAAAGACAAACAAAATCTTCCTACATTAAAATTTAATCTCCAAAACAGATATCACCATTTTTAAACTTAATGCACCATTGGCACACTCCACCTTCAGTGATGATGTTGTCCCCATACACTTCACACAGTTGCCGAAAAATTTCAATCTGTTTATGGTTTTTTGCCAACAAAAACCTTATCACTGATCGCACCTCACAACTGGAGGGATTTTCAATTGCAGCACACATTTCAAACGTTTGCTGTGAAATAACGGGCAACGATACAAACCTCCCACAAGCACAACTAGATGCAGACTGAGCGGCGGACACACAGACCAAAGATGGCCACGCTAGCTCCGCCTTTTCTTGCTACACAAAAACGTAATCTATTTTGTGGATAGCCCTCGTACATGAGCCTGTTGTTTCTAGAGTAGTCACCAGGGGGCGCTGTCTGTGGATAGCTTGTGTATGAGCCTGCTGTTCGCAGAGTAGTCACCAGGGACACTGCAGCTGAGACTAATGCTTGGAGTAACTGGCTAATGGCATTTCCCTTATTTGATGAGGTTAATCAGGAACTAATGGGTGCCTTGCAGCTTCCTGGTGTGGGGGGGGGGAATTTTGCCAATTTTAAAGCAAAGAATCAAAGAACAGCTGTAGTAAGTTTAAATGTCTGCTATAATTCCAGGTCTCACTTCCTAAGCATTCCGATGCAACAGCATCCTGAAGGAGCTTGGCTTTTAAAATGCAGATTGGGTCAGTCTGATTGAGGATGCTGGATTATCATGCAAATCTAGTAACCTTTCTCCGTTCACTTTTAAGAGGATTCTTCCCATTAAAGTTTTTCTTATTTCAAGCAAAGAGGAGGCTGCAGACATATACTCTTTTCTCTTTAGCTTTTTTCAGTGGTGCCTCCAAGTAATTCTTCTCACTGTTCTGTTTCAAGTGCACAGACTGCTTATCACAGATAGTTAAACTCAACACGCAAAGGTTTAATCGTGGCTTGCTTTATTCAGGTATTCTCGATCAACAACTTACATTTATTGAAGGGATTCTTCTGAGGTGTATACAGTCTGTTCCTTTGGTGTAAGTGAGAAGAAATACTCTCCACGCAGTCTTGGAGATTAAGAAATGGCTCCTGCCTTCAGGGGGGAAAAGATCCTGACAAAGACTACAATCTGAAAACCCCCACTGGCCAATTAGAAACACCAATGCGATCACATGGCATAAAACTACATTTCCCAGAAGTCAACCCTTAAGGGAATAGTTCCTAACTGCTAAACTATTTACCTCAATCAGCACATGAATCTCTCATTGATCATTTCTTCTTCTTTTTTTGCTTTCTATTTTATGAGGAGCACAGAAAAAAAAGGTAAGAAATCCTAAGTTAAATAAATTAGGAGAAAATCATGGGACCACTTTTTAATACCACAAACACTCAACCATCATTTGAAACAAAATATTTCAGCCCTCGCACCAGGACAAAACAGCACTTCCCTTCTAATTCATTATAGCAGCCCTTATTTGGGGTTTCTGGACCAGTTTGAAAAAAAGGACCAGTTGTTTTAAAAGGTACTCTAACATTAATAAATGAACAGTATCTTTTTCTCAGACTCCCATGGAAGCTGTCTTAGCTTTTTTTTTTTTTTTAGCCTTCTCTTTGGACATCTCTGGAGTGGGCTATGAACTGCTGAAGAAGGAGGAGACAGGAAAGAGGAAGAATCTGGAGATGACAACACCTCACATGCAGAAAAGGGGTGAGACTTGTGATGTTACAATACTACTGACTTTCATGCAGTGGTGGTATTCAGCCTGGACGCATCGGTTCTATTGAACCAGTAGTGGCAATGGGCATTTGGCCCTGCCCATCTGCCCCTGCCCTATCCTGTCCTATATCTCCTTCTTTTTCTTTTTAGTTCAGCTTAATCATGTGGAACAGCTGTTTTGTGTGCCTCTGCAGTCTTCCTACTCACCTAGGCTTCCTCCAGTAAGTTCAATTTGCACTTTAGAAGTTGCGCAGCAGTGTGGTTTGGCACATGTGCACACCGAATTAGTGGTAAAACTGGTTACATCCCATCACTGCATTCATGGATGTCGTAGGAACAGTCTGTCCTGCCACCATGGCTATATATTCCTCCATCACCACTCATCAGCACTCATCACCACTCAGGGAGTATCTCTGAAACATGACTAGTCATTTATGCGTCCACTTACATGTTATAGGGAGGAAACCAACCATTTCTACAGTTTCTGAACCTTCTATTTGCAAGCTCCTTACACTCAGGAAACCCCTTCTCTGAATCCCTCACTATCACTTTATTTACAAATTACAAATTCAGAATAGACCTGGAAGCAACTTTACAGGTCTTCTAGTGCAGCCCCCTGTTCAAGCAACGGTCCCTATAGTATTACAGACAAGTGGCTGTCCAGTCTCCTCTTAAAAGCCTCTACTGATGCAACACCCCAACTTCTAAAGGCAAAGCTGTTCCACTGGTTAATTGTCCTCTCTGTTAGGAAGTTTCTTCTTACTTCCAGGTTGCTTCTCTCCTTGATTAGTTTCCATCCATTGTCCTGCCCTCTGGTGCCTTGGACCCCAGCTTCTTTGTTGCAGCTATTCCCTCTGAATTATACTCAGTGGCAGTGGTGGAATTCAAATTTTTTTACTACCAGTTTTGTGGGCGTGGCTGGGGTGTCATGTGACTGGGTGGGCGGTTTCTGTCAGCAGGGCAATAAAGATTAGGCTAGAAACAACACCAGAATGTTTCTTGCCTGCCTTCCTGACAGGATTAACCCTGTAAAGTGGAAACAAAACAAAAGGAGATTTCTTCTAACAACCGGTTCTCTGAACTGCTTAGAAAATTTACTATCGGTTCTAGCGGACCTGCTAGAACCTGCTGAATTTCATCTCTGCTCAGCGATCACCTTGATTTTTCCTATTGGCTTAATCAAGTTAAGATCACACAACCCACCTGACAGTCTAAAGAGCTCCCCAAAATCCACTTTCATGTTTATTATTTATTTATTTTATTAAATTCATATACCGCCTCTCTCCCAGAAAGGGACTCTGGGAGGTGTGTTAGTTATTAGTTTTATTGCTCCGGTGTTTTCCCTCTAGACTTTTTTTTCTTAGTTTCAGAGAAGAGTGCATGCATAGGCATAATACAAACACACAAAGCCTAAGCTTAGGTTTGTGGAAGTTTACATAACATCCTGGAGGATAATATACATTGCCATAAGAATCTGGCTTCTTCCCAAAAAGAAAGACATATGAGGGAAGAGGAGCTGCTTCCTAATAGGCTGCCAAAAGAAGCAGGAACATCTGAAGGGCCAGATCAAAGCGTTGAGCCTGGGCCATTTCAAAGATAATGCAGGGACACCCACCCACCCACCCACCCCCACACACAGAGTGAAGTTTTCCCTTCCTTTTCCTCTTTGTGTGCTAGAAACAGCTCAGCTTCCCCCACCTGCGGAGTGCCTTAGAGGAAACAGTCTATATTTCAGTCTATAGAAGAGCCAGACACCCTCTACCATAATAATGCTGTTTATTTATGTTTCTTAATTACGTACCCTTCCCTCACCTCCCTGGCTCATTTCCTTTGTATTATTCTTGCCAGTGAATGCCTGTGCATTTTAAGTGGGGGTCAAAATGACAGGAACCAGGGACTGGATACTAAAATGAGACATTCTTAGCTTAGTCTGGCTCTCTTACCTCTGAACTGGAAATCCTGTTTCCTTTTTCGAGACATAGAGGGCAAACTTCTGCTTGTTCCTGGGGTAAAGGCACTCTGCCCATGCTCAAAGAAAAGAAACTTGAGCCCTATAAGCTAGGAGATGTATTTACTGAATTACCACATTTTCTTGATCCTGTCCAATTTGTTCCTCTGCCCCAATTAACCTCTGTGGTTTATTTAGCAGTATAGATGCCCAGAGGTTAGGTTTAATGAAGAGAACTCAGAATCATGTTTAAGATTAAAGAAAAATCATCATATAGAGACATTTTCAGTGTTTTCTGAAAAGAATGCAGGGCATATGATGGTGGAAGTGAACTGACAGAGCTCCTGGAATCTAGATTTAAAGCAGAATTTGGAGAGATTTCCAACTTGGTACTCCTTGGATGTGCCAGTGGCTCTGTTAGCTGTTGAAGGCAGTGAGAATTTTCATCTGCAATTTAGGGAAAAAAAGGTCTTTTATTCAAATAATCAGCCTAAGCATGTTAAATTGAATGCTAAGAGATGGTTCAGACATTGCAATCCTGATTCAATCAATTGTACTTAATCATTAGAACAGTTAATGTGCTTCCAAACAGCTTGGACTTAGGGTCAGTTTTTGGTTTATTTTAAATGGTTTGAGGGAGCTGTTAAAATTTAAGAAATCTAGGTATGTAACTAAGCTACCTACTATTTTTTCTTATATTATATTCCTATAATTTAACAAGCCAAGATAATTACTTCTTGGCTGGACCTTTGTGTTATACAAAACACGTCCAATATGGTTCAGGGCCAACAAAGTTGGCTGGATTTCTGTAGTTTGCATCCAAATTTCCCGCTATTTTGCTTCTATCCCTTCATTCACAGTATAGCTCTTTAATAATTTTATTCCATCTTGCCACGGGGAGAAAACAGGTGGTATTACAGCTTTTGGGCTCTCATGCAGAATCCTTTGAGTGGCACATATTGGATCTTAGTGGGTTCATATTAATATTATAGTTATTCTCTTTCTTGAGAAACATTGTAAGATATAGTTCTGAAAGAGGGGAACTGATATTTCTATCAGAAAATCTCAGTCCTCTTACGAAGGCCCCTTGGGGAAGATAAGACAGTTCTATAAAACCATTCTACATTTTGTGGGGAAGGCGTTATTCACTGTAAGAGACCATGGGGACACACTGTGACATTTTTACTAATTTGTGTAGGCAGGGGGAATAAATCACCCATATAAGAAATGACCTGGGACACTTCTATACTGCATCTTAAGCTACTGGTCTTCTATGCTGTTCCCAAGTATTTCTTAAGCCATCTTTAGACCTTCCAGTCCAGACTGGAATGATGGGCTGATGCTCACTCTGGATGTGACTGAGTGTATCCCTGATTCTGATTCTTCTTGTCTGTGTGAGGAAAGTTAAACTCATTGGTGGGCTCCTATGAGAACCAGTCAATCAGTGCCTGCCTTTTCATTTTAGGGATTGTTTGTATCTCTCCAGTCCTTGTGTCTTTCTTTTCCTTTCCTAAATGTTTGCACAAGTGAATGACTTCATATACATTCCTTTCCACATTGTCTCTCTTGACATTGACAAAAAATTTTTTCTTCTTTCTCTCATTGTCTTTCTTTTCTTCCCTTGTGGTACCATTGTAGCTGTGAGGCTACAATAATCAAAGCCATACAAACTCCCTTTTATAGGTCCATGGAAAGTTTGTACTATGGAATAATTAATCATTCAGTTTCACAGAAACTTAGCAACTGTTGCCACACTGTAATTTAAAGTTGTTGTTTTTTCTTTAAACTAAATGAAGGGAAGGGAAGGGAAGAGAGAGCTATGCACAGGGGTGGGAAGCAAGGGAAACAAGCACCACCCAGATGGACCGAAACTGAAAAGGTGCCCATTGGGAGATGTAAAGGTTGAACAAAACACGGTCTTCTGCGATTGAGTAGAGTTCATGGATTTAAGGGACTCAATGATCAATGGCAATTTTTTTTTAAAAAAAAAAATCTAACTGGCAATAAAAAAAATACAGTCACTGGAAGGGTTTATTTGTTTGCTTGTTTATTTCATGGCTTGATAGGGTCAACTAACTCAAACAATGAGACTCCAAGTCAAGTACAACAGAAACAAGCAACAAACCAAGAAAACTATTCAACCTTAACAAAAAAAGACCAGTCTGATATATAAAATGTAAACATAAAACTGGAATAATTAAGCAAGCAAAAGGGAATGATACTCAACTTGGGCCAAATTCATGAAAAATGCCAGGTCTTAATGTCTTGTTTTAGACACCATCAACAATGAGATTGATAGTAGGATAGATCCAAGACTGGAGCACATATGTTCTGAAGGGCTTAAGATGATTTATTCAGAAACTCTCAAGTCAACCAGACAGGAATGCAACTAGATGAGCTAGATCTACTTTAGAATAAATTAATAGAACCTTGCAAGTCTGAACTTCCTGCTACCAGTCTGATCAGTTGGGGCAGGTCCTTCCTAAGTTTATTTCTCTGACCATTGGGGGGAGGGGTTGCTTCTTCTCTTGTCTGATTGTTTTCCAGACAGCTTCTCTTTCCCTTGTCCCCCAAGGTCATCCACACATTCCAAGGTCATCCACACATTCCATTACAGAAACCGGAAATTTTGGAGGCTTCCAAAGGAAGAAATATTACACTGAAGACAGATCCACAATAAGTGGGGTTGATGACTGTGATGAAGAACCAGCAAGAAGGCTGGCTTTCTGGAAACTCCCAGGACAAGGAAAAAATGAGAAGGGACTCACATTTATTCCAAACAGTTGCTTCTCATGAGGAAATCACAGAACAGTAATTTTCAATGGCTATTGAGGACTGGGAGACAAGAGAACAGCCATCTTGACCGCAACTGCAGTGGGAGCCTTTTAAAGAACACTAAGTTTGCAAACTTCCTATTCTGATCATGTTCAGAAATCATCTGTTAATTGCTTTTAAACTGTTAGAGACCTTCAGATTGACAAGTTTCAATCTTTAATGAAAGAAAAATTTAATTGTAAGTTTATTTAAAAAAAAAATAGAAATCAACGGCAAAAAGCTAAATAAGACTTTCACCCTAGAAAGTTATAATACAGATTAAGAGTCCAGATAAATTTAGAATAAGATTTTGGAACTGATTATAAAGAATCCTTCCCTATAGGAAATAGATTTGTGTACACTTTTATTTTAGACATCAGCATGAAAGCTGACTGGACCAGTCGTTCTCTCTCAGCCTAACCCATCTCAGGGTTGTTGCTGTGGGGGAAATAGGAAGAGGAAGGAGTATTAGGTATATTATCTGCTTTGATTTATTTATAAAAATAATATAGGCAGAGAATGAATGAATGAATGAATGAATGAATGAATGAATGAATGAATGAATGAATGAATGAATGAAGTGCATTTACCTATGGGCTGGCATTGGGAGGATGATGAGGTAATTTGTTCCTACATTCAGGAAGAATGGACTTTATTAGCAATGGGTCAGCAAAGAGTGTGGATCTGATCCTGGACTCTACAGCTGGATTAGATCCATTGGTGGTTACCGAGACCACTCTCTGAGTTTATAAAAATGGATACATTTCAGTTTGTGGGTTTGGGGGACACAGAGAAGATTATTGCTTTGGCTAGTCACACTTTTACTCACTCTTTGCTGCAAGAAGAAAGCCGGCAAATCCTGGAGATCATGGATTCAATTTTAAGAAAGGGAAGAAACTGAATATCCCTAAAAGAGACAATAATAAAGTAGTTGCTGTTGGACTCTGAACATTTTAATAAAGATAAAACCAAGATCCTCTGCTTCTTCCTGGAAAAAGCAGCTATGACACCCACAAAACCTTGGTCATCCCGTATGAAGATAAACCTCAGGTCATCGTTTACTCTGTTAAAAGACCTAGATAACTTTTACTTCTTTCTTAGCTATTTTTACTTCCAGAGAAGTAAGGAGATAAATGATGAATGGTAACATCTTATGGCAATTACTTCTTGAAGTCAGTAAGAGCTGAGTAATGAATCCTGTTTGGATGATCAAGTTGTTTGTTTACTGTCTGAGAGGAAAAAAAGCAGTTGACATTTATACATTTTCTTTCATATAACTGGCAATGATTACTGTAACATCTCTGATTTAATTTCAGGAGATGTTGACTTAGTCATTTCAGATACCAAGGGGCGAATAATATAGTATTAAAAGCCATGAATAATTGAAATGACTTCATCTGTGGAGAGAGGATTTGATCTGAGCAGTCTTTCTATTTGATTCTTAGTGGACCATATTTATGCACTTAATCAAAATTTCCCATGATTTTATAGCGTAATAAATTTTAACTTCACCATTCATTTAATCATAGCATTTCGGTCATGGCTATCAAGAATACGGGCAACAGGCCTAGCAGAATGTAAGAGTAATAGCAATATTTTATCTCATTATCAAATACGAACATCATTCTCTGATTAGGATCCTTGAATGGCTAAATATGGCTGTCCTCCCATCAAAAAGAGAGGCACGATTAGGATGCTGACACTGCTGAATCTTTGGAATGGGGTTGGGGGACAAAGAACCCAATGAAATAGGATGGTTTAGCATGGTTCCCTTCAGTTCTGTTGGTATTGTAGCTCCCAAAATGCCGAGTCTGGACATGAGGCTGAAAAGAGTGCTGTGGAAAGACCTAGCACAGCAGCCTACTATAGGCTTAGGCATAGAAAACTAGAACAGATAGTGATTAAAGGCAGCAGGCCAGAAACCCAGTGACTGGGAGTTCTAGACACAGACCCAGTTGGATGAATTGGTGCCATTTTTTCTCTCTCAGCTCTAGGAAGAAGGCAGTAATAAACTACTTCTGAACACTTTGGGGCTTGTCTAGAGAGTCAATTAAGGAATTAAGACTGACTCAAAGCCTCTGCCTCAAAAGACAGGGATATATTGGAGGTGAGGTTGGCCACTGGATTCCTGGTCTTCTGCAAGGAATTAAAACCTGGCTCTGCTGGATTGCCTGGGGTCCGGATAGGCACACAATGCTGAGGTAGACAGAAGATTCTTACCCCTATGTTGCCTGTATTCTTGATTTTTTAATCTTGGTTTCTTTTTTCGTTTTGTGTTGTTTTTACCTTTTTATTTTGTTGTATATTGCCCAGAGTTGCTGATACAGTGACAATATAAAATAAATATATGGAAGATTGCCTAGCTGTGGGGAAGAAGGAGAATAGAAAATAGGCATCCATGTTGGAGAATAAAAAAAAATTCAAAATGGCAGCCACGTGATTAAAAACCCCACCCCTTTTAAAATTTTCACTCTTTTTTCACTCACTCTATGGATGGCCCCAATGGAATGCAAACAACTGTGGTGAAAGAGAGTGTATGCCTGGCAACCTGAGTACCGTAAGTCCATTCTGTATTATGGCACACCTTGCTGCCATTGAAATAATGAGACTGTAAACTAGATTAGCACTCTTGTTATTTACACGCTGACACTGGGAGTGCATGGCATATTTAAAGGCATCTAAACTCTTCAAGAGTCTGAACTCGGTCTCTTTGAAACTGGATGTACAAAGCTATGGCTTAGTATTGTCCTTAACAAGCAGGGCTTCGGTGAAATCTTTTATCAGTTTCTTCAGCCTAACCTTTTCACAGTTGAGATTCTTGACAGAAAACAATCCCTTTGGGCAGAATTGTATGAAACATAATCAGTTACACTTAAAATAAAATCCCCACCCTCTCCCCGCTCGCTAGGAGACCTCTGTGCCATGGGTTCCTGCTCCTCTACAGAGGCCAACCTGCAAGTCTTCTGACATCTGCTACCACTCAAGGGAAGGATCAAACTAGTATTAGCAAACAGGAGACTAGTGTCTGCAGAGCAGTTTTATGAATGCTGTTCTGCTAATAGTGCTAACAGAGGCACTTCTTGAAAAGGGCACTCTTTTAGCATGACCTGAAGGTCATCACATTCCAGATAAATGCCATCCTTTCTAGTAATCTTTTCACCAGCAGATGGTTGAGTCATGAGTTCTTATTCTTCCCATGTTGACTCTGTGACAGAAAGTTCTCTCTGCATCCCCCAATGCTATCCTGGGAAAACTGGGTTTTGAAGAATGGCACATACATTCAATTTTGTAAAACATAAGTAAATAACCCTGAGATCTTAGTGGTTCAGTGACAATGCTGAATTATTTGGGGGGCTGGGAGAGTGGAAAAGGAAAGAGGGAGAGAAGAGATTTTCAGAGCTCCTGAAATACGCTTCTCTATAGTTCACCTTATTTTTATTGTGTAAACTTTAGTTGTGCCATCATTTCAAAAAAAATTTTTTTTTAAAAAAAACAATATAGGCTGCAAAACTTCATCAATTGAATATATAGCAAGTCTAAGTTATAAGAAGCTCACAGCCCATATCTATTTTGTCATAATGGCATCATTTCTTTCATTTGGTCTCTTTCAAACATTTTCTTACTCCTTTGTGCCTACCAGAATAGAAAAAGAAGAGTGAAATGTTCTTCAAGAACATTTTGTTGACATCTCAATTTTGGGTCATCACAAGCTTTCCCAACTTTTGAAGACTACAACCTTAGCTGCATAGCAATATATTCTGGGGTGAATTTTCAATTGCATTATAACATAAATTTTGCTGATTTGTTTTTGTTGCTGTGGTCTTCCAAGAGGAAGGGTTGCTTTTATTTGGCTCATCTGGAAAGAGAATATTATGTGTCATGACTAAAAGGGGAAGAGGTGATGAGTCGGGGGAAGGAACTTTCACTTTAGGTAGGTGGAGAAAATGTGGGCTTTTCAGATTCGGGGTTTCTCCAGATTTACTAGTACAATGTGTTCGATAAAGTCTCAATCGAAGGACTTTTGTTTCTTTGGAGTTTTGTTTAAATTGCGGATGCTGTGTGGAACCCTGACATTTACATTTAGATTGCAATGAGTATTTTGCTTTCAAATTATTACCTATTTTCTTCTTTTTAAAGAAATTTATATTGATTCACAGTTTTTCACTCGAGATTGAGTAGCAATGAGAGATGTAATTCAAGGAAAAGTTGACTGAATTGATCAAGAGAACTTTATGTCTTGCGGCAGAACCCAGCTATTTGGCACTTAGTTTGTTGTTTATCATACAATATGTAGTCAAATTATGGCATCAAACCACTGAGATATTTTTGTGGTTAGCTCCTTTATAAAATACATATGGCAATTCTGTTGTTAATGGATAGGCCTAGGTTAGAAAATATTATTGATAAAATAATATTGTAGATTTATTGACTGTAATCTATCTCTCCAAGTCAGACATAGGAAACAAAAAGTGCTGACAACATAGATAGATAGATAGATAGATGATAGATAGATACTGTAATGATCATATTTATATTGATTGAAATGGAAATGCAATCCCTATTAATATGTTTAGACCATGTTTATTACATGTATGAATGTTACAACATTCAGATAGAAAGCTGAATCCAGATTTGTACTGGACTAAAATATGGATTTTTTTATTATTTAATTATTATTATTTAAATTTATATACCGCCCCCTCTCCCTAGGGACTCGGGGCAGTTTACAGCACATTAAAAAGTACATAAC
>JAEANM010002589.1:0-24190 GCA_017656035.1 Myanophis thanlyinensis | reverse complement strand
TATGGTGTTTTTTTTACTGGCTTAAGCTTCTTTTAGTTTCCAGTCAGCTTGGCCCATTTAATTATGACTGACAGTTTTCTGTCTCTTTAGCCAATCCTAAGCAATATCCCATTGACTTAGAACTACAGTCAGACTTGTCACTCTTATCCAGAAACATATTCTGAGCCATTCTGCATGTTTACTTTATCTGACCAGTTGCATAATAACGCCTAAATTTAAAAGGGTTTTGACTTTGGCTAGATTCAATTCCTTTTCAACAGCAGTTATTAAGGAGAAATACTCGAGCATCCATTTTGACTCAGGATTGTGCATTTGTGATGGATGAACAATTGAAACACTGAAACATATTATGTTTTACTTGTTCCTCTATATTGACACTTCAAATACCCTCGTTGCAGTGATTCCTTCTATCTCAAAATGTTATTTCCAGACAAGTCTGATTTTACAGCCAAATATTGTAGCTAAATTATGTGCAGTAGTTTGCAAATACACAATATTTTTTTTCCTCAAATATTTAGATGTTTTCCATTTGGCAACATTACAACTGCACCTGCCATTTAATCTCTGCTTCAAATCAATATATCAGTTGGTTATTTCTGTCTTATTTTTATTATTGGCTGCTAAAATCATTTTAACAATGTACATACTGTAAATAGTCACAATAATTGGACTCTAATTTTTACTTCTGAAACTATAATAACTGTTTATATATTATTCTTTCTTATACATTACATAACCATCATATCTCTAGATATAATATCAATCATAATTTTCTTATGAATTTTAGCACTATAATGATTCTATCTTTCTATACATCCCTGCTCACAACCAGATAACAGAAACAGATGGAGGAGCGAATTTAGGAATGCAAGCGAGCTGACCGAGTCTGAGACAGTCCCAACACCCCAAGCTCAAACTCTGGGAAAACATCAAGGTGCTCACAAAACAAAATAAATGCAATTGATTGGTGGAAAATGAAGAGTGGGGAAGTCCAATGGAAAGGGGTTTTTTTCCTATGCTTGTTTTTGTGTGAAAACTTTAGAAGTGGCTTTGCTACTTCTGTGCCTATGTGGAATTATCAATACAGTTATACTATTAATAAAATAATGTCCCAGGAATTTCTTTTGCTGCATTTTACCAATGGGACAGCTGGCATTAAGCCAGTTCTCATTATAGTACCTGCCTAGATCCCACCAGGAAGTCAATGACCCTGAGATGTCAACTGCAGATAAAAGATTCAGAGGAGAAGAAGTCAGGAGTGGTCCTGGCTCGGGAAGCTCTAGCACTGCTTCAAGCAAGAGCAGGGACACAGCAAGCCAGCATGCTTCCAAAACTAAAGGCTGAGAGGTTTGAGCAAAAATCTGCAGCCACAAGTGACTGAGTTATACCAAAGAACTACTGAGGACCAAAGAACTACTGGGTGACATATATAGGCAAAGCAGCAGAGGCCAAAGATCCATTCATCCTTCTGGGGGTTAACATGGTCTGGGGAGGCCAAATGGAATAACCCTGCTAAGTAGAAGCTCCCAATTGCCACCCACAGATCATCCATGGAGCAGTTGAGGGAGAAGTTTGGGGAAATGGAGATTTGTGCAACTGAATGCAGGAGACATGGCCACAGTAACAGAGTTGGGAGGGGTGAAGCCATCGGTGACAAGCTACCCCTTCTGCTCTACTTCTGCAGCTAGCTTTGCCAGCACCTACGACTGTAGTTGGAACCCAGTGATGGTGACCGGTCCCACTGCTCCACTTTCAGCATTTCCGGCAGCACCAATGGGTCCAATGGTGGCTAGAATACCACCACCGATGGAAGCAGCTGGTCTGTCCCTGGGGTGTATCCTAGAAGAGTGGCTACCTACCCCCCACTAGTTTGCTTCGATAGGCATCTGAGCAACGTAGTCCATTTCCTGCTCAGGTCTGGCATCACATGGAATATGACAGCGCAATGTATTCAGATGATGCATCCTAGGTCCACATTGTCATGGCCAATCTGGAGGAGATTGTTTCTAGATAGCTGGTGTCTTTGCACAATGAGGAAATTCCAGAGCTGAATGATCTCAATCCCTTAATGTGAGCCCTGTGAGAGCAGCCTGGCACATAGAAGCCCACATCCATGACCTAAAGCAAGACAACAATCAGTAACAGAGTACATTCAAGGCTTCCATAGCCTGGCTAGCCTTTTGGGAGATTGGCCTGAGCATATACTAGTCTACCACAATTGCCTGTCCTGGAAGATTGTTGCACATTCTGCGAGCATGGTATCAGGGAACTACTGAAGTGGAGATTGACCTTATGGAATACTTTCAACACACTGGGCAGGAAAGTTGACCCCTCTAGATGCCAGAGAAGCGAGTGATTCCCAAAGGAGAAAAAGGAAGTGCTTCTCCAACCAGAGGAGGGAAGCCCCACCAAAGTCCAGGAACTTGCTTCCGCTGTGGAAAGGAGGGACACTGAGCCACCAAATGCCTCTCACCATGTCTGGTAAATGCTTCCCCTTTTGGACAAGTGAAGAGAAAAAAAATCTCCATGAAGTCAAAGGAGAAGACTTGAATAAGACAGCAAGTCATGGTGGTCTCTCCTTCTCAGTCCAGTGGAGATGACCTCTACCAAGACAGGAGCTGTTTTTTTATGAAAGTGACAGAGAAGGAGAAAATGACCAATAGTAAGTAGCATCATCCATCCCTATGATGGGTAAATTTTGGCAACCTCTTCAGGAGTAAAAGGGATCCTTACTGCCCTATTACATTAGGGCCACCAAATGTTTGGTTAGCGCCCAAGTGGTAGAAAGTTGGGAGTGTGGTTGAGGAAATTAGCACACTATGGCATTTGCCCAGTTGGATGATTCAATTACAGGCAGAGTGCAAGCAACCTTGCCTGACCAAGTCTATCAAGCTCAAGGCTGGGGCCACTGTGGAAACTATTAGATTTGGTTTAGCTCCTGATCCTAGAGCTAGCGTGGTTGAAAAAATTGAACCCCTCTGTGAACTGGATAAAAAATAAGTGGTAGATGTAGAAAAAGAAGCCAACCAATAAGGACTAGTGAAGTGCTGGGACTCCACCACACATCTGCAAGTAGACAAAAGTGGAACCCACTAATACATTGGAAGGAAGCAATGGTTTAGAGCCACTGATTGCAAAGGAATGTTGCAACTTAGTCTATGCCTTTAGCAAGAAAGAGTTGGACGCATTCCAACCCCATTGAACCACAGATTGTAAAATTGAGATTGTGCTGGGAGCTAAATTGCTGAAGCTGAATATATCACACCCAGGAAAATGGGGGAGTTTCATGTCTTGATAGACAAAATCTAGCTAGGGGTTTCATCCAACCAGTAAAGTCGAGGATGGGGGCCCCTGTCCTGTTCAAGGAAAAGAAGGCTAGGTGCCTTAGACTATGCATAGATTATAGGAGGCTGAATTATATCTGCAAAGAAAATATGTACTCTCTCCCATGAATGAAGGACATGGTAGGGAACCTTGCCAAAGAGAATTTTCACAAAGTTGGACTTGAGGGAGACATATTACCAAGTGAGGATTAGGGGAGGGGACAAATGGAAAAATGTATTTAATTACCCCCTGGCTGTTACCAGTTCCACATGATGCCATTTGGATTACAAGGACCTGCAGTGTTCATGCAATTGATAAATGAAGTCTTATATGAGCACCTGTACAAAGGGGTCTTGGTATATTAATCTATCCAGAGAGTAGCATGTGAAATTGGTAAGAGCATTGCTCAAGAATCTGCGGAAGGCTCAATTTTATGCAAAGCTGTCCAAGTCTGACTTTCACAAGACCAGCCTAGACTATCTGGGGTATTGAATTTCAAAAGAGATTGTGGAGATGGACCCAGTAAGGTTCAGGTGATATTAGAGTGGGAACTCCCTCGAACAAGGAGGCAATTTATCTCTACATTTGTCCAGATGGCCCTACTGAACCTGCTGAAAATGAAGGGAGAAGTTAAGTCCAAGCCCAATAGTCCTTGAACTGGTGACTTGAGTGCCAAGCTATATTCAAGAAGCTAAAACGCCTTTCTGCTGTGGAACCGGTCCTAAAACATCCTGAACCTGATAAGCCTTTTGTGATACAAGTGGATGCTAATGACATGAATATAGGAGCAGTATTGCTCCAGAGAAATTAATCTGATTATTACCAGGGAGAGTTGTAGCCATGCACATATACATCCCTCAAGCTGTCCAAGACTGAGAAACAATGGTCTGTTTGGGGGAAAGAAGCCTACATTGTCTGCTGGCCTCTTCTAACATGGAGACAGTTCTTGGACGGTAGTAAAATTCCTTTCAAAGTGTGGATGAAGCACAAGAACCTAGAAGCATTGAAATCTTTCCAAAAACAGTCTCCTAAACAGGTTCAGTGGGCCCAATACTTCAACTGTTTCAACTTTACCCTCTGCAACCTATGAAAAATTTCTTGGCGGATGCCCTCTCCCAAATGCCACAGTACAACAGTGCCTGAGAGGAAGTCATTAACTCCATCTAGACAATTTACAGTATCAGTCCTTAGAAGACAGCAGATAAATCACCATAGCGGTTAGCTGAAGATGTGTTGCAACCATTAAAGGATTCTCTGGGAGGAGATGAGTGGTTGCAACAATATAAAGACAATATGTCATTAAGAGACAGGTTGGCATGGATGGGAGTAAGGTATACATATATCCAGAGGATTTTAATTTTACAAAGGATCATGATGCTAAGGTATCAGGACATTTTAGATTTGTAAAAACTCTTTACCTCATAAAGAGGCAATTTTGGTGGCAAGAATGAAGAAGAACATAGAAACCTGTGTGGCTGCCATGCCCTTGTTGGATCCTGAATCTGCAGGGGAAGACATGCTGCAACCTGAGGTGACAGAGATTGAGGGGGCAGCTTCGTTGGCTTCGGAGGAACATGGAGAAGAGCAGGACCAGTCGGGCCAGGGCCTTTCAGGATTAGAACAGCTTGTAGACAGGGAGGAAAAGGGGCAGGATGAACATGAGAGACAGAACTCAGATGAGAAGCAAGGACTACCCCCTCCTGATCTGAGAGCTCGGAGAGTGGAGAGAAGACGAGAAGTGCAGACTGAGCAGGCTACTTGGGAGAAGAGTGCATCTCATCTTCACAAGGCACACCTGGGGAATGAGACTTAATGAGAAACTATGGGGAAGGCATTTATTGGAAACAAATGCTGAGTTCTTTAAGTGTTGAGTACTGACATTTGAACTTTCCAAGAGTCCTTGCATTCTTTCTGGCTTTCTGGACTAATTACCTGGATCCTTTGCTTCCTTGATAAATCCAGCAGGGCAACTCCTTGATTTGCCCTGCTGGATTTATTGCTGTGCAGCCTGAGTGTAGAGGCTGCTTGAGGGGTGTGTGTGAGGGGGGTTTGTCGTCACTTTGCTCTCAGAAACATGGGAGCATTTGGGGAAATTTGGAGCAATAAACAGATAGTTTGTGTTATCTATGTGCTGTGCACACTGCCCTCTGTCCTGTCTGCCTCGAGGAAGTGGCTGCTCAGCAAGTCACCGAGTCTGCTGCAAATTGTGGCCCACATCTCCCTGGAGGAAATATCTATGGACTTTATTGTGCAGCTGCCAAAGAGTGCTGAGAATAATGTAATCTGAACTATCATGGTTTTGTTCTCCGAGCAAGCCAACTTTGTGATGTGCCCCAGGATTTCTTTGGCCTGATCCCTAGATAAACTATTTGTGCAGCACGTATACCAGTTTCATGATGTCCCAAAATGCACCATTTCAGATCAGGGAGTGCAATTCTCTTCTGAGGGACACCTTCCGGCACATACAAAATGGGTGGTGGTAGGGGATATTTGGGCATCTAGATTCATCCACAGTTCTATGTTAAGTATCCAAACTGGCCTCGATAGTATATGGAAGAAAGAGAAAAATGTAATGTAACTTCCTGTATGTTTGTTTCCTTGTAGGATTATCTTTCTTCTGGAGGGTCAGCATATCATGGTTGACTCACTATGCCCCTCTGCTTGCAACCAGACAACAGAAATGGAGAGGGAAGGGAAAATATTGGAATGCAAGGGAGGTTTGGGAGGTAATTGAGGAATGCAACTGATGCCTGGCACAGTCCCAATCCCCAAAGTGAAACTCTGGGAAAACTTTGAGGCACTCAGATTGTTCCCAAAATAAAATGAATGCAATTGATTGGTGGACAATGAACAGTGGGGAGGTCCAGGGGGAAAGGAGGATTTTTCCTATGCTAGTTTTCATGTGAAAACTTTAGAATTGACTTTGCTACTTCTGTGCTTATGTGGAATTATCAATACAGTTATACTATTAGTAAAATAATGTCCCGTGTGTTTTCTTTTGCTGCATTTACCAATGGGATGGTTGACAATTTTACAGTAGTAAATTTAAATCACTGTTATTCTACATTATATGTAATTGCTTGATCTAAAATTTATTACATTATTTTTATTCCCAAAATTCATACATTTAAATCTACAAATTAGCTTGTATTGTTGTATATTTGTATAGCTTGTTTTATTCTAGTCAGTGTCTGTGTTGTATAGGCTATAGTGATATTCAATGGATTAAAGGGGACTCTTATCATTTTTTGCTTCTCAATAGCCAAAATGAAATGGCTGACTGATTGACTTATGTAAATGTTTTTCGTATGTTATAGGAATACAAGCGCAAATTAACTGGTGTGTCCCAGGTACGGAAAGAACTCAAGTCACGCATCCAGAGCCTCCCTGATCTGTCAAGGCTTCCCAATGTTACAGGAAGTCAAGTGCATCTACCATTTGCAGGGGATGTCTATAGTGATGAGTGATATTCAATCTTTCGTTGGAATGAGGAATTGGTCAGGTTGATTGATGATTATTTTTATATGTTTGCAGAGAATAGCACTGAAATGTTCTAATTTATAAAAAATGAATATTGCTTTGTTTAATATTTGACTAACAAGTGATAAAACAGGTACTATGTAAGAGGCAGCATTTATGTATTATGTTAAAAATGATTATTGCAATTAATTTTTCTATCCTTTTTGATTAAATCTTGCCCCCAATAATAAGCAGCCTCTTTTTTTGGTGCTTTTTATGGATATAATTCTGTTAAATTAAACATCATTTGTGCATATCAGTAGCAGAAACATATTTTAATTGTTAAATATTGGAAGAACAAATATTTTTTTTAAGTGTTGAATACAAATCATATTAAAAACAAACATTGAAAAATAAACAACGATTTTACTTAAGTAAATTAAAAACGTTATGTGATTCTGCATTTCAAACCATCAATAATATTTAAACAATTGTTTACACTTTCAAATGTAATGCTTATACAAAATTTATTCCTAAGGAGGCAAACCTATAGGGACGCAGTGGCTCAGTGGCTTGTTGATCAGAAGGTCGGCAGTTCAGCAATTCGAATCCCTAGTGCCACGTAATGGAGTGAGGTCCCGTTACTTGTCCTAGCTTCTGCAAACCTAGCAATTTAAAAGCACGTAAAAAATACAAGTACAAAAATAGGGACCACCTTGGTGGGAAGCTAATAGTGCTCTGTACGCCTTCGGCGTTTAGTCATGCCAGTCATATGACCACGGAGATATCTTCGGACAACACTGGCTCTTCGGTTTAGAAATGGAGATGAGTACCGCCCTCTAGAGCTGGAAATGACTAGCACACATATGGGGGGGAACATTTATCTTTAGGGAAGCCTAGAAAACATCCAGAAGAGTGTTTCTTGAATATCATTCACTTCCTATAACTGGGAGTGATCATATGTATGTACTTAGAAAAATCTAAAATATTAGTGAAATTCTAATTCAGAAACAAGTCCCAGTGGTATCTTTGGTGGGGTATACATACTCCCAGGTAAATAAGTGCAAAATATCATTGTAATGTGTTAGATTCATTAACCAAAGAGCTGTGTTGGTCTTCGAAATATCAGTTGCTTCCATTTACTTGCAAAAAGGAATTCATACTTTCAAAGTTTTCATATGAAAAAAATCATTATTGATGACTCATGAGTTGGAAAGTACATGCTCTATCTCTTATATCTCAACATGTTTGCCCTAATGTTTATATGGACAATCTCAAATGAATAAATAATTTGTATGTATATTTACAATGTATATTAACACTCTTTCCTTTCCTGGTATATTTTTACATTTTGCCTGTAGCATTGTTTAATACAAATATATTAAATTCTATTAGGAGAACACATTGTTATATATTAAACATTAATTTTTTACTATGGTTAATAAATATATATATATAAACAGCCATAGTAAAATGGCTTTATATAACATAAATATTTTGATTTTGATGCCCATTTAAATCTCCTGATCTGTCACTTCTTTCTATAGTAAACATTTGGTTCATGCATTAAGTATTGGATATTTACCATATCTGCATTATATAGTAATTGTGTTATGTATTCATATGCTGCTAGTGCATTTTAGGCATGGTCCAATCAAGCATAATGAAATCCAGTTTCTTTAATGGAAGGAATTAAATATGTGTTTAAATCTTGTCCAGTGAAATAGATAGCAAATTAATTTTTAACTTCTGCTAGGACACCTAGATCTCTCTCACAGTTACTACTGCTGAGCTAGGTACCACTATTTTGCACCTATGTGTTTGATTTTTCCTGCCTAAGTTAGGACAAGTCTAGGACAACTTGCCACAGCCAACTTGCTGTGGCCAACTCACCATGGAATAATTCAACACTGTATTAATTGTTTCGTTCAGTTATTTTTTTATTATTGGTGACCATGTTTTTGTCAAAATTATTGTAATTCTTGTATTTCTGGATTGACTATATTTTATTATTATCGACCATGGTTCTGTTGAAATAAATTTTAATTGTCAGCTGTCCAGATAGAGAATCCAAGAAAGGAATTCCTGGGACATTGTTCTTCTCCAAAAGTAACACTTTATTTAATACATCTTCTGTACATTGGTACAGAAGAATCAAAGCCAGCTCTTAGTTTCCTGCATGAAAGTCCACATAGTTAAGCTTGAATTTCTCTTTAGTCATCCCCCTCGGTTCATTGCTGTTGTCCAATTGAAAACACTCCTTTTTTATGAGAACTATCTGCAAAGTTCAATCATTTGTATGGCATGACCTTGGGGGTGGCAGCAGGGTCTCACAATCTGCAGATGGAGTCTTGGCATTCCATTAGCATTTCCACCCCAAACATTCCAACAAACTACCCCTCCCAATTTTTGTCAAGCTGAGAATGAAGAAGTAGGTGAAAGAAGTAGGTGAATGAAGAAGTAGGTGAAAGAGTGAATCATTATTGATGTGCCAAACACACTCCCAAGATAGATACATCTGGAATAAATATAAACATACATAAGCATGTACAATCCACCATTACACAAAACATTAGTTTCACTTTGGTCTTTAGGTTATTTGGAATTAAAGCTCTTTAATAATCTGGCTGCTTTAAGGTCTCATGCTGCCACCCACTCTGCATCCACTTTGGGGTAGCCTTTCCATCACACAAGGTACTGCAACTTTCCTGGTGGTATCTATAGTCCAGGATGTCCTTGATTTCATAGTGCTCTTCTCCTTTTATAAGGATCATAGGTGGGGGGATACCCCACCTCCCAACTGGCCTCAGTTTAGAGCCTCGGAAAGGATTTAATAGGCTGCAATGAAACAATGGACCCACCTAAGATTTCTCAGCATCTGTAGTTTCACTGTCACTGGATTAATAATCTACACAATGGAGACAGGACTAATGTACTTTGGACCCAGCTTCTTTTAGGACTGTCTTAGATTTGAATACTTTGTGGAGAGGTACACTTTATCACCCACCTTGAACTCTCTTTGTGGAGCTTTTTTCCAATCTGCTTGCTTTCTCTGGGCCTCCCTTGCTTTTTCTAGTGCCCTGTGCAGAGTAACCTATGTGCCTCTCAAGAGAGTCTATCCACTCTGCCAGTTTTGCAGAGGATGGGGTTCCCTGAGGAAACTCGGGCAGGGCTATGAATTCAACTCCCATAGCCACCTTAAGAGAAGTAAAACCAGTGCTACTATGCACTGAGTTATTATAAACCACCTCAGCAAACTGCAGTAGCTCAGCCCACTTAGTCTATTAGTTTATACAGTATAACATCTTAGGTATTGCTTCACCACTGAGTTAGCTCACTCTGTACTAGGATGAAAAGTGGAGCTAAACTTGGGGTGAACCTCTCAAGTTCAAAAATTCTCAGCAGAACTCTGCCATGAACTATACTCCTCCCCCACTCTAAGATGATCCACTTTGAGACCTCATGCAGCCTATAGACATGCTTCATGAACATTTTTGCTAAGACACGGGCGGGAGCTTTGGGCATGATATGAAATGTGCCTTTTTTGAGAACAGATCAACAATGAATGGTCTATATTGCATTACTGTGCTCCTGCAATCCATGGCTATTTCCTCCCACAGCATGGTTGGGTTGGCTATTGGCTATAGTAGCCCAGGTTCTACAGCTGTAAAACCACAATTCCTCTGTAGAAACATGGTTCTCTGGCTGTCTGGGACATACTGTACACTTTATCACTCCCTCTCCATGTTAAGCCGTTTCAAGTCACTCTTACGCTTTTGAAACTACTGATCCTCACCAATGGCATTTTTCAGTCACTGGATCAGTGAGTTTCCTTCTGGTCGAGGGGGGCTCTTCTTTGGCTGTCTCATGCACACCAGCACTGCCAGTTGCTTGGATGGGATGATAGAATTACCGGTAACTACCTCTCCACTAGTGCTTATATATTGAGATATGTGAGAGAGCGTCTGCTAGGAAGTCTCTTCCCCTGGCAAATAGCAAGTTGAAGTTGGCCCACCAGAGCTGCTTAGGGGACAATTTCCTTGGGGCTTTCAGTGCTCCCAGATTTTTGTGGTCAATCTAAACTTTGAACTTTGCTTTACTGTAAGGATTGCCTCTAGGTGAGGAGGGCCCAACAAACAGCATAAGCCTCTTCCTCCCAGATTGCCCACTACTTGTGTCGGACAGCTTCTAAGATGTATAACACACGGCTGTGGTTCTCTCGTTTATAATACCACCTCCACAGCCACATCACTAGCATCTGCCTGGATTATAAACAGTTCCTCTGGGTTCAGACGTTTCAAGATTGGCTCCGCAGCAAAGTTTCTTTAGCTTTTCAAAAACTGCTTGGCAATTGACAGTCCAAGGGTTGACTCAGTCTATGTTTCACCCCCACCCTCCCCATCTTTAACAGGTTCATGATGGGCAGGGCTATCTCTGTGAAAGTGGAATGAATTACCTATAGAAGTTTACAAACCTCAGGAAACTCTGCAGCTGCCTTCTGGTCCATGGGGCCTCCCATTCTAAGATTGCTCTCTCTTTCCCAGCATCCATTTCTACCTCCTCCTTGGAAATGCAGAAACCTAGGTAATCTAAGATGATTTTGTGGAAGTCATATTTGGATAGCTTCATGTATAGCTGGGCCTCAAGCAGCTTCTCTAGAACATCTCACAAGCTTTACATTGTCTTCCGTTGTCTCAGTATAAATTATCAGCCAGTTGCATCAGCACCACTTTGTACAGATGGTCTTGTAAGACCTTGTTTATCAACTGCATGAACACAGCTGGTGGCCCCTGTATTCCAAACGGCATCACTCAGAATTGGTAGCACCCCAAGGGACCATTGAACAGTCTTCCACTCATCCCCCTCCCTAATCCTCACTCAGTAATACGCTTCCCTCAAGTCCAGCTTAGTGAAAATTATCCCTTTGGACAAGTAACCCAATATGTCTTTCATGGGGGGGGGGGATACATGTTCTCCACACAAATGGCATTTATCCCCCTATAATCCCCATGTTCCTCAGGGATCCATTCCTCAATTTGGCTCGCTGGATGAAGCCAAATTCTTATCTATAAAACCCCTAAGTTCTTCCATCACCTGGGCATCATGGGATACATCTTGGCTTATCCTGGCACAATCCATTGGATGGTAGGGCAGCGCAGTCCTTTGGATGGTAGGATGTCAGCACATCTGACTTTCTTGCAGTATTCCTTTGTAATAAGCGACTCTAAACCCTTGTTCTCTAGGACACAGCCATAGCTGGCTCCATTTTCACTTCCCTAACTGCTGTTTCATGGCTGGCGCCTGGCGCTTTCACAGGTCCACTAATCACTTTATTAAAAAGTGTAAGGTTTATCTGGCATGATCTGTTTTTAACAAAACCATACTGACTTTTAGTAATCATTCTTGTTCATTTCTAAGTACTCATAAATCCTCTGATTATCTTTTCCAGGATTTTTCCAGGTATTGATGTCAAGCTGATAGGCCTATACTTTCCTGGATCCATTCCTTTTGGAGGGGGGCGGGGAGATTGGAACCCTATCAGACCTTTCCCAGTCCTCTGATAGTTCCCTTGTTTTACAGGAGCTTTGAAATATTACATTCAGTGGCATATTACATCTGCCAGCTCCTTCAGAAGCCTTGAAGATGTAAACCATATGGTCTAGGTGACTTGTACTCATCCTTTGTAATTTCTGTTAGATTGTTGAAGTCAGCTCTCTTAAAGTCCAAAACACTGCTTTCACTTTATTCAGGTTGTCCTGGTCTTTACTCTCCCATCTTTTCTAATTATACTTTAAAGCCTTTCAGATTAACTGAACCAGTTGTTTTCCAGACATATTTTCTGGTCCTTTAGGAGTTAAGAGTTTGGAGAAGAATTTTGTAGCTGTATTTTATAAAATGAGGATGCAGATTGTTGGGGGCAATAGCTGACTTTGTAAACCACTTAGAGAAAGCTATAAAGCACTGAGAAGCAGTATATAAGACTAAGTGTTATTGCTATTATTTTTCCATCATAACATACTGTGAATTTTAAATTTAGACCAATTTTATTTTGAGGATATTCACATTTTTTTCTTTTTTTTGTTCCTTATGGTGGTGTGGGTACCCAATTTTTTTAATCTCCATAGCAACATATACATAGTTGTTCATAGTCATTTCCCATTGTATAATATAGTTTTATGTAGCATAGTTGTAATTATAGGCTCTTACATATTTTAAATTTTTAAAGTGACATTAAGAAATTCTTCAGGTTTCCCCTTTTGCTTTTGTCTTCTTCAAAGTTGAGCATTTTTTTTAATTGACTGGAAAGGATTTTGGCTTTATTCTGTGTCCTAGAGAAATGATGTATGGATAATCCAACTGTAGTAGTTCTAAAAGGAAACACAGATAGTATTACATATGCTGTATTATACATATAATAAAGTTGCACGTAAGCTATTGAAATAAAAAAAAATATTTTAAAATAACTAAATATACAGTATATGCTTTTTCATTAATTACATTGAGCTTACTCATTAGATAATCACTCAGATCTGCTCAGTTAGATTCTGATTCTGCAATGTGACAGAGTCACTTACTTGTCTTACTATTTGGGGGTTGTTTGACCTGAGAAAGTAGACAGAATCCCTGGTGCTTCTATTACTTAAACTCACAGGTTCAGCTTATGATCACTCACACATTCACAGTTTGTAGAAGCATGTGGGTTCCCTTGCTTTCTATTTGGGTAGATGTGGCAGACATGACACATGGCTTCTTCCTCCCAGCTTATTCATACTAGTTAATCCAACAACTGACTCTCCCGGTGGATAACAGAATTCCAGGCACATCTGTTGCCAATCACTGTATACCACTTGTATAGGTATGATCCAGTAAGAAACAGTAATACATAGAGCCATATATAAATACATGACGAAGAAAATTCTGTACACACTGCATGAGATATGTAATTATGCTCCCCCACAATACACATACAAAGAACACTGTCCTCCAGTGATATTTCGGCAATCATAATGTTCCATTCAAGATTGGCATTTTTGTAATCTTACTTGTTTGTGTCACATTCAGGTTTTCTTTGTAATAAGTGGCACTCATCAAAAAAATTTTTTGATGTGTCTTCTACTCAGATTATGATTAGAGAATTTAAATAATTCCTCACCCAAGACACTCAATACCTTGTTTCCCTAAAAATACGACTGATGAATCATGGCAGGAAATTCAATTGATTTATTGGAATTGCATAAGAATACACAAGAAGTCAGAGAAAAAATGCAAGAGACTCTTAGATGAAACCATCAAAATAAGAAAAGCAGCCAAGGCAGGAGGCTAATGGGAAGAAAACTGAATGCAGTTTTCCAGAGGGGAGCAAGGAAGGATAATGAAATATATTGGGAAGAGCGATGTAAAGAGCTTGAAGTAGACTACATGAAGGATCACACTAAGATGTATTTTATGCAAGTGAAAAAGATCTGAATAGCATTTATTGCTCGAAAAGGTATCATTAAAAACAAACAAAGGTAACAACTGTCTGATCAAAAAGGCACCAAGAACAGATAATAAGAATATACAAAAGATCTGTATGCAGCTAGCAAACAGATCCAACCGCAGGATAATGAGGAAAGTGAAGCAGAAATAGAATTGGCCATCCTCGACGAACAGATCGTATGGACAATGAACAACTGCCAAACAGCAAGGTTCCAGGTGTTGACATTATCTCTGCAGAATTACTGAGACCAGTACTACCCAGAGTTATTAAAGACCTGTGCCAGAAAATCTGGGAAACATAGGATTGGAAACATTCAGTGTTCATTCCACTGCCAAAAAGGGTGACTAAAGATTAATCCAATTATTGTACAATTGCTCTCATCCCTCATATCAGGAAGGTTCTGCTTAAAAGTATACAACATCTAGCAACAACCATCGAAACAGAATTACCAGCTGTCCAAGCCAGTTTCCAAAGAAGTCATACTCCCACAAGGGGTTTGTGCTGATCATGGAAAAATCTCATGAATATCAAAACATAATGTACAAATGCTTCATCGGCTACAAGAAAGCCCTTGCTTGTGTTAATCATGAGAAGAAGCTATGGAGAGACTTACAAGGCCTGAGAGTACCAGCATATCTGGTCAAACTGGTGTAATCCCTGTATATAAATCACAAAGCCATTGTGAGAACACCATAGGGAGACATTGATTGGTTTGAGATAGAGAAAGGAATGTTACAAGGCTGCATTCTCCTCCCTTTCTTATTCAACCTATTTGCTGAAATGAAAAATGAAAAAACTAGATCTTGAACAATCAAAAATTGGGATAAAGAATGGTGGAAGGAACATCAATAATCTTCAATATACTGATGATACAACTCTCAGAAACCAAAGAAGGCATGGAACCTCTGATCAAGAAAATAAAAAAAGAAAGAGAATTTCAGTCTCTTTCTGAACACAAAAACCTCAATTCCATGACCACTGCAAGGAAGAAAATTTTCAAAAGAGAAATTGATGGTGAAGAGATAGAATGTGTGGAAAAAATCACTTTCCTAAGATCACAAATAGCTCAATGTGCTGAATGAGGCACAGTAATAAAACATCGGATTGCACTGGGTTGCATAGCAATGATAAACTTGAGCTGAATATAGAAAAGCAAGGATATCAGCCAGACAACCAAATGTATGTTAGTTCGCTCTATTGTGTTCCCCAAAGCTATCTATGGTTGTGAAAGTTGGACCTTAAAAAAGCAAGATAGGAAGAAAATTGATTTGTATGAACTGTGGTGCTGGAGAAGAATGCAGCATATTTCTTGGATAGCAAAGGTAACTAAAAAGCAAGTATTGGAGTACATAACACCAGACACAGAAGGCAAAACTATGAAACTGTATCTCACTTACTTTGGCCATGTTGTGTGAGCGAATTTACTGGAGAAAGCAATTATGTTTGGAAGAGTGAGCTGTAAAAGAAACCAGGCCGCCGAAGAACACAGTGAACACTTATCAAAGCTGACAACAGAGCATAGAAAACTCAAGGAAATAGTATGAGATGGAAAGGTGTGAAGAGACCTGGATCATAGAATTACCAAGAATCGGACTCCACTGAATGGATAGCGATATCATCATAATCATTAGTTTGTTTGATTTAAAGATATAATTAATAAAATGGCAAATATGATGCTAAGTTGAGTAATATTTACCATACATGGGAACAAATCCATCAACACAGTGAAAATTAATAAACTAATGAGTACAGTCCATACCATCATTTAATACTCTATTGCAAATAGTTTTTAAGCTGTGACTCTAATATGCTTTTTAAGAACTTATCTTTTAGCCAGAATGATGACCGTATTCACAATATGCATATAGCTTAGTTTTTCAGCAACAACATTGACTAAAACTTCTGTTCACAAATGAGTCCCAGTTGTGTAACTCTATTTAGCTTTAAAAGAAAAGTAGAAAAGGACTAGTAGTGAGGACATATATGTTCTAGTCTACTCTCAGCCATAAAATTTCACTGGGTGGCTTTTAGTCACAGTCTGTCAGTGCAACGTACCTCACAGGATTGTTGTAAAATAAAATAAAAGTATCTGTAAAAGACACAGAATGTAAATCTGATAGATAGATAAAAAAATAAATACCTGAGGCCTGAAGATGACTTCCCTCTTTTGGATCCAGAGTTCTTATGGATAAGAGGTGTACTTCTGTTTGATGATATTTTCGAATTTGGTGTTTTTAAACTGTATTCCTCTCTACTCATTCCATAATGCCTTGTTGTTTTTTTGCATGAATTGCAGGTAATTAGCTAAAGAGACAAGGGAAGTCCACATACTATTAAGCTCATTTCTACTTTGACATTAATATATACTAGTACTACAATTAGATATTTTATGAAAATAAATGAGAATTCCCAAGAAATATATTGCAAAATTATAAAGTTCTGCCAAAAAACTTATAATCACTATTTAAGTAAAGAAAATAATATTTCAAATTTTATATATGCCAACACATCACAGCTCCTGTGAAAGTTGCACAACTACATTTAAGAAAAACGGGAATATTATGTCAGAAGGCACCAAGAATTTGGCTCCTTTACTTTCCAATATTTTTTTCTGTCAGTACATTCCTGCCCTGGGGAGGACGTTAGACTAGAGGGATCTCAAAGATCATATCTAATATTCTATGGTCATAGTTCTAATTATTGTGTCAGAAATGTGGATTTATGTTTAGAAAATAGAGAAAATTCCTAAAGCTATATGAATTACATTATGCTTTTAGCATTTATCAATTCAACCATATAATGCTAGAGTGGAAAAGACCTTTTGTTGTTTCTAATTTACTTTTCTTAAGATACTTTAGTTAAGAATTCTTTAATTGCATTAATAATCTGTTATTTTGTTACTATGAGGCAAATTGCTTCTATCTTAAACTTACCAGGGCATTCTTTGATTCTTTGTACTTCCTCAAGAGCTTTGTTTGCTTCAAACTAAGTCTGTAGTTTTTTTTTTCTAGAGTAAGTATTTTTTCTATCTTTGATGTTATTTTCATTTTGGGCAACAAACGCATTCTATAGTTATTGGGAAAAAGAAACTGGAAACAGTAGTAGCACACTGGATTTATAGGATGTTCCTTTTTGCCTGAAAATAAGAATAGTAAAGTTATTTGAATTGCAATTATAAAATAATATATTGTAATATAATTAAATTAAAATTTCAGTGTTTTTAAGATGGGGGTTTAAGAGGAAAGCCATAAATGCACATATACTAGCCAAGAACACTATCAACTGCTATATCCTGCAACTTTTTCTCACCAACTGAACTGCCTGACACAATAATCTGTTGCTCAGCTGCCTGATGATTGAAAAAATCTTCCTTAAGCTGCATGAAAGCAACTGAAAATAATTCCCATATAATGGAAGCAAACCTATCATTTTTAAAACTAATTCCATAAACAAAAAGAAATATCATAGAATTACCCCTCTCTCTCCAGAGTTGATGCTGAAAATATATAAAAGAGAAAGGGAAAGAATCTGCAGAGACAGAGGTAATATATGGGTATTTGATATGTTAAAAAAATGTACAAAGTGTTTCAGATTTAGTAATTTTCAGAAAGCACATATTAACTAAATCCAGAAGAAAAGCCTTCTTTGCTGCAGCACTCATCCACTGGAACATCTTATCATCTAAGGTAAAATCTTCCCCCACCTTTCTATCCTTTTGTGGGTGCTTTATCACTCTGCAGTCTCTTTCAAAGAGACTTGACAACCACTTGTCAGAAATGATAGAAACTTGAGCAAGGGGTTGGACTAAATGACCTACAAGATCTCTTCCAACTATGATTCTGTAAGGTTCTCCTGCTTGAGAAGGGGGTTGGATTAGACAACCACCAAGGTCCCTTCCAATTCTGGTATTCTGTGGTTCTATAAGAGTCTCCTGTTTGAGCAGCGGATTGGACTAAATGACCTACAAAGTCCTTTCCAACTGTTATTCTGTGATTCTGTTCTTATTGTGTTACTTTTTTATTATATTACTATTCTCTTATTTTACTTCTGTTTTGTTTACATTCTTTTCATTTTCTTATTATATTAAGCCACCTAGAGAAGTCACACTGTGAGATAGCGGGAAATACATTTAACAAATAAAATAATAAAAATAAAGGTTTCAATACTGTCCTCTTCCAGGCTGCACATATTGTTCTTCCAATGTCACTTGGAATGTTTTGTTCCTCAGACCATGCACCATTTTTGCTGCCCATCTCTGCACTCATCTAATCCTATCAATATCTTTAAGTGAGTTATCCAGAACTAAGCACAGTATTCCAAATGGGGTCTACCTAAACTGCTATATAGCGGGATTAGAAGCTCCTTTTTCCTTTGGTGATCCCTCTAGTGATACATCCCAGAATTATCTTTGTTTTCCTAACTGCCTGGCTACACTGTTAACTCAAACACTCCAAGCAATCATCAGCTATAACCACACCCAATCTTTTTCTTCTAGTGTTCTGTTTAACACTGTACCCCTAATACTGTACCCTGCCAAATTATTCTTTTTTTTACACAAATGTATGATCTTATATTTAAACAATGAATTACAATTTCCACATTTTTGACCAATTTTCCAGAAATGTCAAATCATTTTCTATGTTATGAATGCCTTCAGGAACATCACCTCTATTACTTCATTGGTTATGAAGAACTGTATCAAACGGTTTACTAAAATCCAGATAGACTATGTCCACAGCACCACCTTCGTTCAAAACATTTGTGATATAGTTTAAAAACTAACTTATGACTAATTAAAAATTAAATTATTCATAAACTTAAACGTTCAGGCTAGTCATTTAATAATTTGTATTCCATCCTTTTTTTAAAAAGAGAAAAAATTCAATTCATCCAATAAAATGGCTATCATAAATGTGCTAGTTTTTCAAGACTCTATAGAACAGTTATTTTGTGGTAACAGAATAAGTCAGTTATCGCTAAGGAGATAGAGATTTCAAGGAGTGGGTTTGTGATTTTATCAAAATATGTGATTATTTAGTAGCATATGGTAAATTAAATTTTTTCAGTTTAACTATTCAGTATGCTGAAAAAATAAACTTCTGACACAAAATTTCACTCAGCACCTCAATCACATCTATAAGTTATAATGAAATCAAGCCACCTGAGTTCAGATTTCCTGCAAATTAAGCACTGCACTAATATTAGATAAAGAGATGGAGAAGACACAAAGAAGTCGAAGAATTAAATGTTACTCCTAATACAGTATCTACTGGTAGCTATTCCATTCATATCATAACTTCTCATCCCACTTTTTTTTACCTGCATGCAAACATGATTAGAAGGAAAATGAAAAAGGAATCTAAAATGAAAATATTCTGCAATTCATTTTTTTTAAATAATAAAATTACTGACCACAATACAGAAATTTTATTGTCACATTTAAGAAGGAAAGCAATTTATATATTCCATTTTTGAAAGATTAAAAGTGCTGAAGGTACAGAAGAGTTTCAAAAGCTTTAAATCTGACTTCCATGATGTACCACAACTCGGGTGGAATTACCTTCTATGTTGCTGAATGTCCATCTGTGGAGAAGACATGACAAAAAACAAATGAGCTGTTTATATTATATAACTTTTTACTACATTACACTAAGGTGATTTATAGCAAATCAAAATCAATAACAATATTAAAAAATGGAAAAATAGTATCATTTTAAAATATTGACCAAAACAGAAAATTGCTAAAAAAAAAATCAATATAAATAGTAATTAGTATGTTTCCAATATACTGGATATATCCAGTATCTCCATCTGAGACAATAAGACATTTGAAAATAATCACCCATAAAATGATCTTGTAAGTAAAACTAGTATAGTAAAACATGAATATTGACAATCACAAAAGCAGAATTCAACTAAGAATGTCTGAAATATATAAACACAGAAACTAAATTTGGAATATTCATAAACATTTAGGAGGTTGCCAATTTAATCTTTCCAACTGTTTAGAATTTATTCATTTAACTGATCAAAACATTTTATATAGTTGTACTTAATATGTATTAACAACACACAATTAAACTTTTTGAAATGAATAAGACAAAAGAATTAATATCCTGAGACCTATTTGTTATGGCTTTATTGTTAGTTATCAGTCTTGTTTTAAGTTTACATCTGACTTAATTAACATCAGACTTATTAACATCTAGTATATAACCACCAATTATGTAAGTAGTCAGTAGGGGGATGGCAGAGCCTCTTGTGGGTTTTTCTTTCTTTTTCTTTTTGTTAATTTGTTTTTCTCTTCTGGACATAACTCGTTTTTCTTTCTTTCATTGTTTATCTTACTATTATTGAACGTTACGTGTCGTTCAGAGTTTTTAATTAGACGGCCTTCTAAATCTGACAAATGAAAAAAGATTAAGAATTTAAAACAAATTAAAAATGAGGAACAATGAGGTAATAAGCGAGGAACATAAACCACGAAACTTGGCCAAACCCGAAAACAAAGCAGCCGCGACAGGAACAGATATGAGCGTTATAGACATTTAGAAACAGGTAGAAATGAGAAAGTCAAATACACAAAAAGCCTTACAGCAAAAATCGCGCTTGGGCTGGGCACGTTCCCGCCAACTGTCGAGCCGCAGTTGTTAAGAACCGGCATTTTCCCATCTTCTCGGCGAAAACAAACCAACGATTCCCAAGCAGCGTAAAAGGTAGAACGACATAAACTTCATAAGCGACGGAACCGGAAAGAATTCCTAGATCTTTTTCCGGTTACCGGATGGAAACAATAATTCCCACATGAACGTTCCGCTTTAATATACTAACGGCTCTAACCGTTTTCACGCACATTCACGTGCAGCAAGCAATATGGGGCTTCTCCACTCCCCTCCTCCAACTCATATTCCAGCTGAGTGCACCAGCTAATTCAGCAAAACAGCAACAACAACCGGGCTCCAATTCTTTGGTACTGCCAAGGAGAGCCTTGCTGGCTCCGCTCCGTAAAGTTCGATTTTGCTTGTTTTCAGATTCAGGTTCATTCCCCTCATCAGAATGATCTTGATTATATATCCAAATTCAATTGGTGGGGGATTACTATTCTCCCAGGCAAGAGTGGACAGTTTTTTTGTGTGTTTATACATAATTTCGTCGACTATACTATTCCAGTCGAGATCACCCCGGGCTTTGTTTATGAGTAGATACAGCCTACAATTTCATTTCATCATGGCAACTCAGCTCTGGTACAATAGAATGGGGATTTAGAAATAGCATGTCATTTCTGTAGTCCACTGTAATTTTTGCAATTTCATGAACAAAAACATCTGTATAAGGCGTGGTAAGTACACCTCAAAAGGGACAATGCCAGAAACCTCACAGCACCAGAAACCTCAGAAAACTCAAGCCAGCCCTTCTCCCTTTAAGAAAACCAAGAAACACCAGCTGAACGAAAAATTGAGAGCAGCCTGCTAATGGCTTTACAAAATCGACAGCTGACAACAGAAACAGTTAGAGCCATTAAGATAAGGTAAAAATAATTCACTTGGGACTCCCTCTTTCCTCTTTCCTGACAGAATTAACTCCCAGGATAGGAAAGACAAAGCTCCAGGAACAAGATTAACCCATTAAGGTAGAAAGACAGAATCCAGGGCAATCACTCTAATTGGAGTCGCACAAATAACCCCATCAAACTGTAGGAGCTTCAAAGGAAGGAAAAGACATGGATTCCTACCCCCCACCCCCAAGCTGCTTGCAAGCCAGGAACGCTCAAGCTGTGTCACTTTGCTTCTTGCCTTTCTATATTAAAATAATTCCACTTTCTGGCAGCTGGCTTCTATATCCATTTCTTCTCAGCATCTGTGGAGCATCCCCAGTTGGAGACAAACCAGGGAATTTTTTTCCAAAGGGGAATCCTCAAGGGTAATCATGTCATTAATTCTTTCCACACTGGACATCTGAATGATCCCAAAATGTCTTGACATTTCTGATATGTTTAGTCATTGTTCATTATATAGATACTATACCAAATCTCTTATTGTGGAGTAATTGTGGATTTAATGTAATTAATTTAATTAGAGAAATATCCCCGCTATAACAGATTGCTTACAAGCTGTGAACAGTGAAGATGGTTATTGGAAACAATGTGTACTGATTGACAATTGAGCAGATAACAACTTGTGATGAAAAAAAAGTGTTATCAAACATTATTGGGTTCAGCAAGCCAGGATACCAAAAAAGTGCAAAAATACCAGTGCCATGCTGAAGTTCTGGAGTTGAGGTACAATCCCAGGCAAGTCTGTGGCAATGCGAAACCCACACAAAAGCTTAGGGCCAAAGACCACATGCCAGACAAAAATTCAAACTATTTTTAGATGAGTAACAACACTCATGATGTAATTGAATAAATTTTATATTAAAGAAATATTTGCAATAGGATATGGGCATGAAAAGCCTGTGATAGGATATACGCATGAATGCAAACACGGCAACACTAAAGCAACTGCAGATGGAAACATGGATTAGTATGGGATGCCCTACATCTGCTGCAAAAAAAACTAACCTTGTGCAAGAAATTGTCAAGGCCTGTGCATTCGAATCTGTTAAGAGAGTTCAGTGGATAAGCCAAGACTGGGCACTACCCAGCCATTTCAACAACCCACACAAATGACACAAGAATTCCAATAATTGTGTTAACTTATGAAGAAGTTACTATATATTGCCTGCAAGAAAATGTGAGCAACAAATAAAACAAAAGCCGTAATTTTGATTGGCGCCCTGGAACTATATCTATAAACAGGTATTATGCCATGGGTTTCATAGAGAGTCCATTCCAACCAAATCAACCAGCCACATTATTGATACTATCATAATGCAGGTGCAATTTATCAACCTGGACATCCAGACTCTTTCCCAGTCCAACTTCCCAAATACATCCTGCAATGGAGCGCATGCTGGTCTTGCCGGAGCCGCTTTTTCCCATCAGCAGCACCTGGGTGGCAGGAGAAGAGCCGGCGTTGCCACTGCAAAGCCGCCCCCACCCGCTTGCCTGCCTGCCGCCCTCTTACCTTCTTCATGACTACTGCGTTCAGCATCCCACGTCTGCAAAGACATGTGGGCATCAGCAGCCTGTCCCACTTCACCAGGTGGCTCCTTGTTGCCCTCCCCAGATAGCTCGGTGGCCTCTTCGGCGGGTGAGGGGCCCAGCAGGTACGGAAGGGCACAGGACCCACCTGTGCTCCAGACTAGCCCTGCGGCTGAGGGGCACGGGGGCAGCAGCCGCTCCGCATCATCCTGTGCCCGTAGGCCTCACAGCCCCAGCCTCGTGTAGGTCGCTCGCCCAGCGTCAGATGACGCTATGCGCTGATCACCGAGGCAGCAGCACCCATAGAGGGACCCTCCAGCGAAGCTGTGGGAGCCATGCTTCTTGAGGGTGCCGCGCTCTCGGGCGCTCTACAAGAGAAAGGCGGCTGCACGTGGTGGGAGCACTTGCTGTTCAGAACTAGTTCGGCAGGCCAGATTAAAAAGCCCAACGGGCCGGGCGGGCCGTAGTTTGCCCATGTCTGATCTAGAGGCTAGAGAATAGTTTTCTTTTTCTCTTTTCTCCCAGCGATTGAATTAAACTTCATAACAGCTGTTGCTTGTTTTCCCATATAAATCGTGAAAATAGAAATAGAATATTCTTATCTTACAAGGCTACATGGCAATATAGCCATAATAAGTACTGTTTTGGAAAGCTAGCTATGGAAATAAGGAGACCTTTTGACTTTTAGTATAACAATGTGCTAATGTGGTTTAAAAATTGCTTTTTTCAAGAACAAGCCTTAATATACTGACAAATTTTATCTGAAATATACTCCAGAAGGGTAGTTTATGATTTTTCTTTTTTTTTTTTTTTTTGGATGAAAATTTTGGGTTTTTATTCCCCTG
>JAEANM010002588.1:0-24190 GCA_017656035.1 Myanophis thanlyinensis | reverse complement strand
GAGAGAGAGAGAGAGAGAGAGAGACTCTGTGTATGGATCTATCCAACATAAAGCTTCCAAATTCAAGATTAAATATATTTCTGTTTCCTCTCATAATTCTTAAAACCATGTGTGCATGATTAAATCATTTCATTATGTAATGTACAAACTCTTGTACTCTGCAAATGTTCTGTCTCTGCCAAAATTATCCTATTCTCAACATAAAGTCAATCTACTTAATTTTTATTATAATGGCTACAGAACAGGCAAAGAACAACAATGTTTTCTTAAGGAAAACACTAATCTCCTACCACATGGTTTTGAAATATTTTCTTTTAAACATTAAAATTCTAGATGTTAGTTCATTTTTCCCCAGATATCGACCAAATATCTATGTAATATAAAAAACATGCCTTACAATTACTAGCAGCAGTGTCCAGAACAAAATAATGACATATATTCATTAGCATAATCACACAAATATCATTTTTGTCACATAAATTGTCCATCAAGAAGTATGTATATCAAAATGTTTGCATCATTGTGTTTTCATGCCTGTGTTGTCATTTGCTCTCCTTGTCCTCCCCCCACCCAGATAGCCCTGCAATGTGTATTTGGTTGCAATTCCATAACATTTTGCTTACTGAATAGGACTCATAAGATAGCAATAGCAATAGCAGTTAGACTTATATAGTGCTTTAAAGCACTCCCTGGGTGGTTTTCAGAGTCAGCATATTGACCCAACAATGTGGTCTTCATTTTACTTATTTCAAAAGGATAGAACAGTGAGTCAGGATCAAACCAGTATCTGTTGTGGTGATAATATCCTAGTTTGTTGTGAAAATAGCTAGATTCATACAGTATGGCAACTTATATTCCACTTTGTTTAGGATGAAGTAATTTGTAATTTATGGATCCAGCCATTACAATTTGTATCTCCAGTGCAATATGCAGAGTAAACTATTTATGATTTATTCAAATAACCACAGTTAAATAAACATGTGAATTCACTGTTCTCCATCTGTAGGAAGCATAGCCTCCAATTGACTGGGATTGGTCAGCAGCGATCACATGATGAGTTGATTTTACTATAAAAGCTCGCCATTACTGGCCTTCACCCAGTGTTTTATCGACTCAGCACAGCTGATCACCTCTTTCCGGAGCCCAGTCAATTGGACGCTAATCCTACCTTAAAACGTTTCTTTTCGAGGTATTTTCGTCCGTTTGTTTACTGTTCAATTCTTATCTGGTGAGGAGCCAAAATAAAGTTTCTGGTGGCTGCAGGAGCGGTCTTTTGCCCCCCCCTTCGCTCTTAAGCGACACAGCCAAACGAGCCACTGGTCACTCACAGCTGTGAGGGCCAATTTAATACCTTTTTTCTTATCAAAAGAAAGGCACAGCGCGGCGGTTTGCATGAGGTTTGCCCTCGCTTCTTTCATCTTCCGCATATAGGAGATGTGCCACGTCCCTCAAGATGTCTGTCTGCCTCTTTTCGCGCTGCCGTTCAGCTCGATTTGGGCGAGGTAATTTTACCTCAGCCATTGCCGCAATTTTTCCTCCTCTCACCTCTTTTTGTTTGTACTGCCTTCAAACACCGCTGTTTTCAAAGCGTTTTTTCTTCTTTTGTATTATACTCATCGTTTTTCTTCAAAACAAGAATTTTCTGCTTTCAAGTTTTAATTTTTCCCTTTCGCTGTCTGCGATCTCCGCTTGGAGTGGCCGTTGGCTAATTGCCATATTGCCTTCTTCCTCGACACCGAAAGGGCGCAAAAAGCCCCGGCTGCCATTTTAAAACAATTTTTTTTTCTTTTCACCGTTTTTTTGTTGCCTTGCAAGTTTTCTTTCCTTCTCACATTCAATAAGCCTCCTCCCAGTTAAATTCAAATAAATAAATGAGCCCCAGTTATTATTCCCGTTAGTTATCTAATCTAACGTTTCATTTATAAAAAAAAAAGGGGGGGGGTTAGGTTTAGACATAGTTCATTGAAAGTTTTCCTATTCTTACTTAAGGGGTGAATTAATTTTTATAGCTCTTATTGCATCAGAGCTATATTTATTAAAAGGAATGGCTAGCTTACCTTCTACTAGTTCAGAGTCTGTCAGTAGTGCCAAGGACTCAACCCCAGCACCTAGACAGGTTGCACTGGACAAGGTCCCAGCCTCCACAAAGTCCAGAAAGAAAACCAATTCTTCTCAACATTCGAAAAGAGAAGAGAAGGTGTCCCTTAGCCGTCACAGGGCCATAGAGAAGCAAGTTAGGAGGGCAGAAAAGGGACCCACTGACCCTGTTCATCCTGTGCCTATGGCACAGCCCCTTATGGGATTTTTGTCACCAGACAGGTCTGATGTTCCACCCATTCAGACTGTGGTCCAGGAGCCACCAACTGCACCGCTCCTGTTAGAGGCTGCTCAGTCAGTCAGGGGGGAGCTAATTGATGTGGTAAAGGACCTGAAATCTTCCATCATTTCAGCCATAACTCAGGGATTATCTGTGATTCAACAGGCCCAGCCACGCAGATCATCTACCATCCCTGCATCAACAGCAGTACCATTGGCCAATGACTTACCTGATTCAGATCTATGGCCAAGTCACTCTCAGGTTTCATCGAATCACAATTCCGACTCTGAGGTGGAGGAGGGTGAATTGCTTGAGGGCACTTTCTCTGTGGATGAGTCACCTTTACCGGAGACTCAGGCTGCACCGGGTCTTTTTCCTCCAATGCTTTTTTGGTCCGTTGTATAAGGCCAAGGCCACAGCGGACCTAGAGGAGGCACCTCCTGCAAAGGATGGTGAAAAGGTGGGCTCAGGGGCTGACAACCTTTTATTTACAACTCCACCAACTCGCACTGATGATTTACAACTCCTCAAGTAGTCCTCGACATCATATAGAAGCAGTGGCTGAAGCCTGCTTCACATTTGGCTTCCTCCAGCAATGAAAAGAAGTTTTACTTGCCTGGCAAAGCCCTCAATGACCTACTACAGATTCAACCAGTGGAAGATCCGATAGCAGCTCTACTCTCTTCTATGCCTGTCTTGGGCGATCCTTCGGAGCTCCTAAAACCTGAGGACAAGAAGCTGGAACATATACTTAAGTACGAGTACCAATCAGCTGCATGGGCCATAAAGGCTGCTTCTGCTGCAACATTTTTTAATAGAACCACTCTCATGTGGCTACGACACCTCCAAGAACGTCTTCCACCAACAGATGCCAGAATGCACCACGATGTGAGTAAGATCATCGCAGCCACGCAATTCTGCGCATACGCTATGCTTGACTCCATTCGCTTCTCAGCCAGAGCAATGGGAGCATCTGCCACTTCCAGAAGGCTCCTCTAGCTCCAAAGTTGGCAAACTGACAAGGCAAAATGGCGTCTTGTGGCTGGCCCATTGCAAGCTGAGAAGTTGTTTGGTACAGCGTTCGAACCATTGCTAATAGAGACCAAGGACAAGTGCAAAATATTGCCGTCTCACACCAAACAAGCAAATCAAAGGTTCAGCCCATATCCGAAACCTCAAGTCTTCCGAACTCAGCCTCCTACTGCCTCTGCACCAAGCCCTACCTGCACCCAACCTTACCAATATCAGCCTCAGCAATTCAATAGCTGACCTGACGTTCCAATGACTTCAGGGACAGGTACAGACAGTTCCCCCAGTCCAAATGTCCCTTTAGAGGGGCTATTGGTCACCCCAGTAGGAGGCCCAGATAATTCCCCAAGGGAGGCCGCCACCAGGGGCCGATTACAGCTTTTCGCTACCCGGTGGGAGTGCACCGTATCAGACAGGTGGGTCCTTAATACAATTGCTCAGGGTCTGTCTCTTGAATTCTTCTCCATTCCTCCAGATTTTTATTTGGCCTGTCCTGAATCTTCGGACCCCAGCATGCAGAGGTCCATGCAGGAGGCTATTGAGCATTTGCTCCAAATCAGGGCCATCGAGCCCGTCCCTTCTTCACAGAGGGGCTCTGGTTTTTATTCCAGGTTATTTTTAGTCCCAAAATCTTCAGGAGAATGGAGAGCAATTTTGGACCTGAAACGTCTAAATGAATATTTAGTCTACAGGCGTTTCAAGATGCACACCCTACACACTATTTTGGACTTGGTCAGGAAGGGTGACTTCCTGGCTTCAATTGACCTGTCTATGGCATATCTGCACATTCCAATTCTCCAGGCCCACAGAAAGTTCCTCAGATTTGCATATAGAGACACGCACTTTCAGTATACTGCTCTGCCATTCAGTCTCTCCTCTGCACAAAGAACCTTCACCAAGGTTCTCACTGCCCTTCTTGCTCACCTTCAGTCCATTCCAGTGAGGATTCAAAGTTATCTAGATGAAAGTTATCTCTCTTGCTCGAGTGTATGAATTGGCTTGTATCCTCATACAAGCCAATTCATACACTCAAGCAAGATAGGATATTGAAATGACAATTCACACTCTAAATTACCATGGTTTTTCTAATTAACTACCAAAAAAGCCAAATGGTTCCAATCACCAGATTACAACATCTTGGGGTCATAATAGATACTTCCCTGAATCTAGTTTTCCTGTCAGAGCACAGGCAGAATAGCATCGCAGAGTTGATTGCACAGGTCCTGCAACAACACACAGTTCAAGTGGTTACTCTAACCAGCTTGCTGGGAAAGTTCATATCGTGCATTTCTATTATCCCTTGGGCTAGGTTGCATTCCCATCCACTCCAATGGTTTTTGCTTCCTTTCCAAAGGGCAGGCCAAGGGGACTCCCTAGACAGGGTCCAACTCCCATCTGCTGTTCTAAGCTCCCTCAACTGGTGGAGTTCAAATATGATAAGCATGGGTTCTCCTCTTCGGGTCTCTCCCTCTTTCACGGTCACCACAGATGCCAGTGTCACGGGTTGGGGTGCCCATATGACAACAGAAATGGTTCAGGGGCAGTGGTCGGAGGAGAAACAACTGCTCTCTATCAATCTATTGGAGCTGCAGGGTATCCGCCTGGCTTTAATCTAATTTGAGACCATTATACAGGGACAAGTTGTGCCTATCCTGACAGACAATGTGGCTGCAAAGGCACACATCAATCGCCAGGGGGGGACCAGACCCCGCGCCCTCATGCAGGAGGCTTGGCAACTCTGTCTCTGGGCTGAAGAACGCTCCATTTCACTTCAAGCACAGCACATTTCCTGCACCCAAAACCTGCAGGCTGACTTGCTGAGCCATTCCCAGATTGATCAATTGGAATGGCAACTGGACACTGGGCTGTTTCAATTGATAACGGCCCGGTTTGGGATACCCTCGGTGGACTTGTTTGCAACCCAGTCCAATACACAGCTTCCCAGATTTCACTCACGTTTTTACCACCCACATGCAGACGCCACAGACTCGCTGAGGTGCCGTTGGCCTGCTGGCCTGTTATATGCTTTTCCTTCCTTTCCTCTTATCTCTGCAGTCATCCACAAGATAATAGAGGAAGAGGCGGAGGTGATCTTGGTGGCACCTCACTGGCCAAGGTGTCCCTGGTTCGCCGACCTGGTCTCTCTCTCAGTGAAGAGACACTGGAACCTACCCCAGCAACATCTGTCTCTTCGACAGGGTCACATCCTGCATCCAGACCCAGCGTGGTTCCAGCTAGCCACTTGGCAGTTGAGCGGCAGGCGTTGCTGACAGATGGTATTCCTGAAGCAGTCATATCCACTATCCAGGCTTCCAGATGTCCTTCAACGACTAGGATATACCAGGCTACCTGGGCAACCTTTGTTCAATGATGTTCCCAGACGAATCTTTCCCCGATGACTGCCTCCATGCCTCAAATTCTTAACTTCTTGCAGGAGGGTCTAGACAAAGGGCTGTCCCTTAACACACTCTGTAGGCAGGTTGCTGTTTTAGCTACAGTTCTTCAAATTGGGAACAAGCATTCCTTATCACAACACCCTTTAGTCAAAAGCTTCCTCAGAGGACCAACTAACCTTAATCCCCCGATAGTACATAGATTTCCCACCTGGGATTTACCTAAGGTGCTCAGGGTGCTGATGAGGGAACCATTAGAGCCTCTCTGGGCATCCTCTCTTCAACACCTGTCTCTAAAGGTGGTGTTTTTAGTGGCCATAACTTCCACCAGACGGATTTCTGAACTAGCAGCTCTGTCTGTATGAGACAATTTGTGCATTTTCATTCAAATAGAGTCATCCTCAGATTGGATCCTTCATTCCTACCCAAAGTAAACACCGTTTTCCATAGGTCTCAGGAGTTAATTCTCCAAACTTCTGTCCCAATCCTGCCCATCCTAGGGAGAGGGCATGGCACACACTAGATGTCCATAGAGCCCTTAAGATATACATAAAGCATACCTCTACCTTTAGGAAGATGGAGGCTTTATTTGTAAAATTTCACCCTTCTTCAATGGGTTCCAGAGCATCTTCGTCACTCTTGAGGAGGTGGATAAGGGCTTGTATTGCAAAGGCCTATGAGATTCAAAAATTACCTTCTCCTAGTGGGGTCACTGCACATTCAACCAGAAGTGCTGCGACTTCAGTTGCATGGACCACACAATCGTCAATAGAAGAGATATGCAGAGCTGCCATGTGGTCATCACTCTCTCCTTTCATTAGGCATTATAAGTTAGACGTTTATGCGTCAACAGACACTGCTTTTGGCCGCAGGGTCTTACAGCAAGTTACAGTACCGTCAGAGGGGTAAACAGTTTATGGCCCCACCCTGGGACAAGAAGCTTTGGTAGGTCCCAGTCAATTGGAGGCTATGCTTCCTACAGATGGAGAAAGGACGTTGGTCTTACCTGATACAGTCCTTCTCATTGTAGGAAGCATAGACTCCAATACCCACCCGTTGTATTGCACTTATATAGGATGTAGACAGGGAGGGCAAAGTGATCTCGTTACAGGTGCTCCGGTTGTCGATCATCTTCTCTTCGCCAAAAAAACACTGGATGAAGGCCAGTAATGGCGAGCTTTTATAGTAAAATCGACTCATCACATGATCGCTGCTGACCAATCCCAGTCAATTGGAGTCTATGCTTCCTACAATGAGAAGGACCGTATCAGGTAAGACCAACGTCCTTTTTCTACTTTGTTCCCATTGAGAATATGATAGTTAATAACAGGATACCACTCTATATTGGAACATTTTCTCTCTCTAATGGCTATGCTTCATAGAAGTGTGATCTCATTCTATTTTTAAGCACTGTTTTTAAGCAACCAAATCCTGCATAGCGATGTGTAAGAAATTCCATGCAGGCAAGTGAAAGAGATAAAGACCTTTTATCCTTCTACATCCAATAAAGAAATTAGATGTATGATACCTCACACTCTACAGAATTTAGTTTTACATAGAACAATACAGTATTAGGACTTACTTCTCAATAACTTATCTAGAAAGTTCTTAAGTGTGAAAACAAACTGACATAGATAATTAATAAGTATTACTTCCCTAATTAATTATTGGAAATGATGCTGCAGGAGAGCCTGTGACTTGAGAATAGAAGAAGCCTTTTAGTGAAATATGGTTGTTTATTCTATCAATTTTTACATATTTAATTTTTTGTGCGTAACTCAATCTTAGCCATATTTATAGAATTGAATATCCACAATGCGGATATTATAGATAGATTAATGTACAATTCACTTTTTCATTGTTGTCTTGTTTTTATCACTACTATAGAAAAGTTTAAGATTCTTGTTCAGGGGTTTTGGGGTTTTTTTGGTCTTCTGCTTAAGCAAGCATATGGTTTTCTTTCCTTACAATGTTTTCCCTGTCTTTTCATGTTCTTGTCTCCTAATCTTTCCACCCAATGATTTTCTTCTGTTATTTCTTTTCTTTGTCTTTTTTATTTTGTGTCTAACAGAACATAAAACTGGGTCATATCTAAAGTCTTTCCTAATTGATATATCACAAACACTAATTAAAAAAAAACCACAGTGTGAATAATGCTACAAAAATAACCTCTACCTAAAACACTACAAAATGCATACCAAAAATGTGAACTTAATTAAACAAAGACATTAAACTACTAATGACTGTGTCAAGCTTAAATGCTTCAAAGCTTACTAATATAAAGAACATCTTTCTGATTAACTATGTTGAATGCTCACACATCAAATATAAAAATGAGTGGATCAGACAGACCTAATGTATATCGTAATTTACAATGTAATCTTCAGCAACTAGAATGCAAGCTTTCCCAAAATGCTTCTATCATTTCTTAAACTGGTAGAAAACAAAGATGTGAATTTTGCTGCCTAGCCATCCTTGTCAAGGAACATTATCTAAATTAGGCTACAACTGGTTCTCAATGGTACTGGTTGATCGTGATTGTGAATAGCCATACAGAGGCAAATTCATCAACACAGGCTTTTGTTAAGATAGTTAACTGATCTTCAAGAACTACAATGAACCAACCAGGTGACTTTCTTGTCCTATATTCCTATTATTGTCAGTGTACCTCCTGTATTGGTGGGAATGTGTGGGTGAAACGAAAGCTCCTTCATGACAAGAAACAAAACTGTATTGTATTCCCCAAAATTGTGGGAAATCATATATGAGGTTGCAAATGTCCAATAAGAAGTTCATTAAATATTAATGGAATTTTGTCTATGTAATTTACATGAAATTATTTTGTGTTTCACTGCTGTGATAATTAATTGTGGTTTAAGACATCCCCAAATGACTGTAATATTGAAGCAAACTTTAAAGTTCACCGCCCTGAGTCCCTAGGGAGAGGGGGCGGTATACAGATTTGATTAAATAAATAAAATAAATAAAGTAACTGTCCCAAGGTTCTTTTTCAGAAAACAACTGGACTTTCTTGTTTTTTCTTTGAAGATAGAAAAAACAACAACCAAAAAAGTCCAGTTGCCTCCTGAAAAGTACCTTTAGGATAACCATGATCTGGATAAATCTCTACAGACTTTGTAAGTAACTGATAACAATTATTGGTTGAAGCATGATTTATCCTGAAGCAACCACTAGCCAAAATGTTCCATTGTCAACTATGAACTTGCAGTTCCAGTTACTCACCATTTTAAGTAACAACAGCATTCTAAGGTGTACCTTCAGATAGCTACAGATCCAACATAATTTTTCACAGATATTATAATGCAGGGTGCATGCTGGGAGGAATGTGTTTTGCTAACTTCCTCCTCATGGCCGAAGAAGAACTTGTTCTTCCCATGAACAAGTTTGTTTTTCTCCTTGTTTTATATCTGTCCCTTCCCTTTTCAAAGCATATCTATGGGACATAATGGCTGGTTCAATGTGTAGCAGCAGTGTATGTACACTCAGTGAGTTTGCTTTATTAAGTTACATTCCTAAACTTCATATACAACAGGCAAAATCCTATAAAGCAGGGGTGTCTAACTTGCCTAGTCATGGTGGCATCACATGACATATCGGGACTTTTTTCCCCTTCGCTAAATTGGGCAGGAAAGGGGCCAGCACATGATGCATCTGGGCCGTGGGCCACAAGTTTGAAAGCCCTGCTATAAAGTGTGGAAGCACCATAAAACATAGTAAGTTAACACCGTTTGATCTCTGAATATATGTTCTTAAAATCTCAGCCACACAATTGAATAATCTAACTAGGAACTTTTTTGCATATATGCATTATAAATAAATATCACAAGGATGTTCCATTTAACTAAATATTGCTTTGTGGAATTTGAATAAAACTCCTTTTCTGATATACATTTTAGTTGTATACTCTTTATTTGATTCAACATTAAATTATCCCAGAGAAGCCACCACAGAGAAATATATTTAGATGAAAACTAAATAAACCAAGACATTTGGGGATAAGAACAACCCCTTAATATAACTCTTAAAATATAAAGTTGATTTAAATATGAGAGTAAAAAAAAATTTTTTTTTCAAAAATGAAGGAGGTATAAAAAAAATTCTTATTTTAGGAAAGATGTTGTAAAGTAACATTTACAAAGCAAATTTAGTTTTGATCACACAAAGAGTTTTTTATCATCTCAGACCTCAGCAGGCTCTTTTCTACATGATAGCATGTAGTTTTTAATGATAATATCTTATGGTTAGAAACAATGTTTTTAATAATTTCTGCAGAAAAATTAAATGCATACATACATCTAGTACAATTTGAAAAGATATAGTTTGCCATCCTAACTATACTAAAAATAGCATTCTATTTACCCTTGTATTCCACACATTCATCCTTTGTGTAATTATGAAGAAAAACAGCTAGATACAAATTGAGAGGGGCAAAATGTAATAACTGGTTTGTTGTCTTTGTGATTTACACAAAGGCTAACATGACAGCCAAATAGCAGAAAGCCTGTAATTATGATGCCCCAAATCAAACTTCTGTTGAAGACTTTTTCACTGAATTTCATTCAACTATTTAAAGAACGCAAACCCTTTTAAAAGCAAACACAACCCATTTTCTGACAACTCAGAATAAGATGCTTTTCTAAACACCTGTATAGGCAGCCCAGGGCCTACATCTGGCAACTGCTCAGTGCTCCAATTTGCAGATCTCTGCCATCAGCTTGGAGTTAGAAGTAAGGTGACTGGCCAAGTGGTGTTAGTAAAAAAAAACTACATCCACAAAAATCACCTGAAACTACTGGTGTAGAGTCATAATTCTTACCCCACAGTGATCCCATACACCTCTTTCACTGTGGCACCATACCCTTCTTTCACTGTTTCTCTTGCCTTAAAACATTAGTTAAGCCTTTTCAACTAGTAAGCCTTGAATATATCCACACACCAATACATAACCACAGGCACACACACCAGGTTTAATCATTTATTTCATGAGAAAGATTAAGAAATTTTCTCCAGAACGATACGGTTGACAGGGTTTTATCAGTTGTCTTAAATTAGTTTGCACTGTTTCATATTTGGAGATTTTAAGAACAGAAGAGGGAAGGTTGAATTACAAGGCTACCATCTAAACATGGAACTGGTTACCAAGTACTCTCAGATCACAGTGATGTCCTGGAAGAAAATTGTATCTTGTATAAGTCTCTTCTATTGTTTCATAAAGGCAGTTTTCTAGCTTGATTTCACCTGAACAGGAACATTTGAAGGGAATTAGTGAAATGAAACAACAGTTGTTTTGTTTTGTACACATAATCCTTCTTTATACAAAAATATGTTATTCCAAAGAATCCTTCTTCCATATACCTTATCATTCTAATAATTCAGTCCTCTTTGGAAGTTAAATTCCATGAATCAATAATTCTGATTTCATAAATATGTCTTAAATTGATTTAGTATCGGTTGTAGAAACAGTGTCATTTTTTTCTAGCTAAACTTATTAGGCTATATTTTAAATAAACTTACGTATCTATTCCTTCCATTTCATCCTTTCACTAGTATAGATTGTCAATGATAATAATAATAGCAATAATATATTTGCTGTTACTGAATGTCTCTCTTGCTGCACTTTTTTTATTAAGTCACAATGGAAAAAATATCTTTTCATGTCAATAAATTGTTCTGTATAAACAATACAGAACAATTAAATGTATGGTTTGGGGTGATAAAAAGCATGGCTGGTTCCAAATCTATTCCAAATCTAGTACTGACACCGAAAATTATTTAGGCAGATGTTAGTGTAGAGTGGAGTATATAATAGTTTATGCATAGTGAGTTAGTCCCACAATATTGAGTTTAATACGTAGATCAGTATATAATTAAAAGCAAGTAACTCTTACTAATCTGCACTAATGGAAAGGATCACACTCTGATTCTGCTGAACTGCTTATAACATTGCTGACTTGGTAAGTATAAAATGAATTACAAGATGAAGAAATAAGAATTAATTTATTTATTAGTGTGCAGAGAGAAATACGATATTAGAGATATGGTATGCCTGTAAAGATATTTGTAAATAAGAAATGTATTAGTATAAGTTGGCTTAGAAATAATATACAAGAACTAAGTAAATAAACGTAGCATTCAGTTGCCTTTACTAATCCAATCTCAGTCCACAGCCATTTTCATTCATTATCTGTTCCCTATTTATGTTTTCTATTCTAATCAACTTTAATAGATTTCTAATTCTCTTTATTTTTAAGACCCCAGGTTGAGCTCAAACTGAACTGAATTGTTTTGAAATTCACCAAATCTGATCTAATTTGAATTTTTTAGTTATATAATATTTGGCCACTATAATATTCAGTGCTGAATAACTAAAGTGGCTAAAATAGAAACAGAGACAGTGAGAGAGAGAGAGAGAGAGAATGATCAAGAAACAAATGGACAAATAAGAAGAGGAAGAGGAGGAAAATTACAAACCAGCAGCCAACAGAACTGTCCAGCTCAGCAACCAGAATGAAATAGTTGCATAGGGCAAAGATCAACCAATGGAAGGGGCACTGTTGCTAACCAGAGCTGAAGTTATTAGAACAGAATAAAGAATGGAGGCTGCTGCTCTGAAGGGCTTAAAACAACCAATGCTGTTTTACAGATTCATTTGCAAAGGGCTAGGACAATGTCATTTGTGCTCTCAGGAGGAGGTGACTGGCCTCTACTGGCAATGGGCCAAGAACATCTACCATGGCAGAGTAGATCAATAGCTTTTAAACTGGGCTGTCTAAGAAACAGGGATAGCTCCCAGTATTGTAACAAATAAGCTTGTCTGGCATCTGAAAAATTTTGTATCCTCCTCTTCTTCTCAAATACTTGCATTTATTTATGTAGCATAAGTCAACCTATATGTATTAAAGGAAAAATGATTTTCAGTTTGTTGATGAGCTGAAAACTAGTTCTGTTGAAAGCTAAGAACAGCGTGCAAAGTAAAGCAAAGAAATAATTATTAGGCATGGTTTGGTTTGTTATTTGGTTAAGATAATGCAAACCTGCTTTAAGATATGGTATGTCAATACTTAAACAGGAAAATTGCAAAATGGAACACAATATATATTTCAGTGTTATTCCCTGCAGAAGTGTTTGAGCTTTTTTAAACAATGTTATCCTCCAGGGCGTATTTAAGCTTAAACTTTTTTTTAAGCTTAAGCTTTTCAATGAGCTAAAGGATTTCACATTTTATTTAAAATCACCATATATTATGAAGAGGAATTATTGCTTCTTTAAAAAAAGGGCGGGGGGAAGATAAGCTAAAACAAATACTGATAATACCTTCCTTTCCATATAAATTTAAATTTTCAGATTTCATTTTTAAATTCTAATGTCCACAGTTATATCTAAAAATGCAAAATTATCTAAAATTTGGCAAAAAGAAATATTTTATGTGGTGGTAAATAACTTCAAAAACTCCTTATAGCATGAAGATGAATTATATGTTTCCTTACAAATAACAAAAACAAAAGGATTTTCTAAAGAAATAGAATGATATTCCCCCTCTTCACCATCTCCACCTTGAGAAAAAAAACACACCACAATATCTATTTGTAGGTCTCAAAGGTGTGGGGCTAGGCAAGGCAAATTTTTTTCCTCTCTATACTGAAACAATAGACAAATTAAACCAGTTTTAAATTTTATTTTTTAATTTAGAACATGAAAAAGACCTCCACGGGATTTCCCTGGGCAATGGTGATGTCCCTGGCTAATACTTTCATCCCAGAAATATCTTAACATAGTGGCTCCTACACGAATGGCGCAGGATGAATTTAAACTTGTGTGTCTCATGCTGGTTGAGGAATTCTAAGGGTTCAATTCCACATATATTTAAGTTGTTAAGGTTGAGAAACACTAAATTATAGGGGTGGTTTAAATAAAATTACTTTATGTACAGTACATTCACTTATGTCATCAGCTTTCTTCTTGTATATTCCTCATGTAAACCTCAACCAATGCAAGTAAATGTTTCAGATCATTGTGCTTATGTTTGACAGTTAGATGTCTGGTAACAGAGCTGAGTTGCATAGGGCTGGATGAGATATAGCAGTCATCAAGCTGTATCTTACTAAATTATTATTTGTTTCCCCAGTCTTGGGACATTTAAAAAGATGGCTATATCAGTGTTAGTGCTTTATCTTTCAAAATCGCCAGGCTGGTTTTCCTGTCTACAAAATAGTTTAATTCTATTATTTTTCTTGAAATTATTAGTCATTAATATATAGGTTCCAATTTGGCACCATCTGTAATGATGAACTACAGTGCTGTTTTCCAGAAAGTCGAAGCATAAAAGTATTTATTACCTCTGCAATTTGTAAGGAATAACGATTTTTCCTCTGTTATTTTCCCGATCCATTTGTTTGTTTACATCTAAGCAATCCAAAGTGACAGGGTGACTAGCATTAGAAGAAAAATATGCTATTTTCAGATCAGATACTAGCTGTCAAGTTAGATAAAGAATATGGCATCAGAAATTTAACAGTTCAGTTCACAAAAATTTTATGTGTCTGAAACTCAATATTTTGTATGAAATCTTTGCTTGTATATGCTGCATATGGTGTCCTTGATAAATTCTTGCATAGAGACCAATCAGACATGGATTCCATTTGATGGTATGTTGATGCATTTAAACATAAAAATCTGATTTAGTGACATTCTATTCATGTCTATGTCACAGAGACATAAAAACTAGAATGTAGACTTACTTTCTCTGTCTGATTTTGGTTTGCTTGTTTATTGTTATCTTGTCTTTCTGTTAACATGCCCACTCGCTAATACAAGATTGTATTGAATGGATTGCACATTCAGGCACACACTTCATGCCCTGTTTCCCTGCCCTCTTTGTACCTGCACACAAGCATTTGCCCATGCACAGATCTCACACCCAATTTCCACAGCATCCCTTGGCTTGTACACACATGCACACACACATCCTCTTTCCATGGCCTCTCTGCACTTATGAACATACACACATATTCCTTTACAAGATAATCTGTGATCCCACAGATCTCGTGTCCTTTTCCCCTTCCCTTGCGGTACTAGATGTACACACTATGCACTCTCTTTACATGGCCTCCCGGAAGCTCTCATGCATTACAGTACTTCCCAATCATGGTCTGTATCTAGCTTCTCAGGGTCTTCCCCATCCCCTTGCTTCTTATCTAGAGTCTTCCACTTCTGGCTAATGACCCATGTATCTTGGAGTTACATGTCTGGATTGGCATCCCTAAGTGATCCAGTCATGTGATATCATGCTTTATGACCACACTGCTTAGTGATGCCAATCCCGGTTGCAATTGTCATAATCTGTGAAGTTGTAATAATATAAACTCATAATACTAGAAATGATTTCTTCTAATTAAGCAGCATGAACAGGGAAAATAAAACATCATCACTTTTCAGCACACAATTAAAAGTATAGCTTTTGCTTTAAAATGATGTGTTTTTGCTTCCCAAATTAGATGAAATAATCAATAACTCAATAATCAATAACTGGATATAATACAGAACCAATGCTGAAGGTGCTGAATATTCAATTCTCTGCCACTAGAAGTTGCTAGTGCACATTCATTCTTCTTATATCAGCAAGGCATCTGATTGGTCAGCATGGAAACATCATGCTAGAAAATTTGATTTTCATTGTTTTTATGTTCTTGAACAGAACTGAAAAGAAACAAATTTATGACGATAATCCTCTCAATATCAATGGAGGAGAAGAAATTGATTACAACTAATACATAATTAATATTTTTAATTAATTAATTAATTAAATTAATGATGCGCATAGCAGAGCGCATCATCCACACCGAGCTTCCTGAACTGCACTCCATGTACAACAAAATACAGCCAGGAAAATAATGATGGACTCCAGTCATCCCAACAACAAACTGTTCAGCATGATGCGGTCAGAAAGGCGCCTTCTGCTCCCTGAAAGCCAACACAGAGAGACTAAGAAGGAGCTACTTCCCACAGGCACCATAAACACCCTAAACCAAACCATAACAAACCCAGGACTATAATAATTCCTAATCTACTTCTTAAATAATCTACCTCTCTTAACCAGTCCATACTCTACTCTTCCTCCCTGTCCATACTATCCCCTTGCCTATTACCTCGTGAGTGGTCGAAAACACATTTCACTGCATTTCGTACTATGTATGTCTATGCATGTGATGAATAAAATTTGATTTGATTTGATTACAAATGGAGTTATTTCAGCTATTAAGAGAAAGAAAATATTTCATAAATTGGAAAAATTAAAAGTTTATATAATCTGTCTACAAGAAGTACATATTAAGAGGCAATACGAATATTTATTGAAACATCCCAAATTAGGAAAGTTATTCACAATGTTGATGCATTATAAGCAGAGAAGAGTAATCTTGTATATTAAAGATATAATACCAGTGGAATTGATCTATAGAGATGATGATGGAAGGATTTTGATGGTGGCAATACTAGACAATAATGTTAAAATGCTCTTAATAGCAATTTCCGCTCCAAATGACAATCAGGAAGAATTTTACAGAAAGTTACATTTAAAAATAATTGAACTAGACTATGTTAATATATGTATGATGAGAGACTTCAATGGAATAATTAATGATATAATAGACCATAAAACCCAGAAAATAGTAAAGAAAACAAGAAAACCACTACCAAGATCCTTCTTTCAAATGGTGGAGAAAATGAATCTAAAAGATGTATGGAGAGAAAAAAATATGGAAAAGAAGCAATACACTTATTATTCAAACAGACATGCATCATGATCTAGAATAGATATGATATGGATGTCAACAGAGTTAATTGATAAAGTGCAAGAATTTGAAATAGAAACAAATATTTGGGCAGACCACAATCCTATGACACTTACATGGAAAAGACAGAAACAGAGATCTAGATGGACTTTAAATAATGCAATATTGAAGGGAAAAGATTTCCAACAGAAAATTAAAAAAGAACTAGCTTTCTTTTTTAAAGAAAACAAAAAAGAAGATACATCACTACAGAATCTCTGGGATACAATGAAGGCCTATACAAGAGGCCTGATAATGGAGTACACAGGGAAGAGAAATAGACAACAGAAAAAAACTTTTAAAACATTGGAGAATAACTACAAGAGACTTGAAAAAGAATTACAGAAGACCCTGCAAAAAAGGACATTAAAATCAAAATGGATTTAGTTAAACATAAAATAGGACTTATGGAAAAGGAGGAACAAGCGCAAAAAATTAAAAGTCCTAAACAAAATTACTTTGAAGATGCAAATAAACCAGGTAGATAGTTAGCTTACAAATTGAGAAAAGAAAGAGAATCAAGAAAAATAATTTGGCTAAAAAATGAAAAGGACATCTCTGTTATGGAAATGATGATAAAAAGGTAATTACACAAGACTATTATGGCAAATTATATGATCAAGAGAAAATTTCTGAAGAAAAAAATAAACAATATTTACAAGAAGCAAAATTACCAAATACCCAAAGACATTGATACAAAGTTAGAAGGGAATATTACAATGATGGAGTTAACAGAAGCACTTAAAAAAACAAAATAATGGAAAAGCACCAGGGCCAGATGGATTACCAGCGGAATTTTATAAGACTTTTCAGCATGATTGGTCAGCATGGAAACATCATGCTAGTCTAAATTTGATTTTTCATTGTTTTTATGTTCTTGAACAGAACTGAAAAGAAACAAATTTATGACGATAATCCTCTCAATATTTTCTTTATTGAACTATTTAGGTAGTGTTTGGAGGGGTATGTGTTTCTGACTTTGAACTGTTGGAAACATGAGTTAAGGTTATGATGTTGTATTCAGATCTGCTTGAGGACATAAGGATAATTGCTGTCAAAACAACATGGTGAATTGCATAGAACTTCATCTGGTTCGATAGGATTTTCAGTTGAACCTCTGTTTCTAAATTATGGCCAGTAGTGAAAAGGTATAGCAACAAACATACCACATAGATAGTATGACATTTCATACTAACCATAAAATAAAATCAACAGGATTGAATGAGATAGTAATCATAATAATAATAACCAATTACACAGCCAGCACATTAAAAAACATAGCCAGGAAATCAGATAATAACAAGACCTGGTCATGACTATGAGCAGGAAAGTTAAGAAAAATACAGTGGCTAAGTCTGGCTGCAAAAGACCATGTCTTATGAACAAGTGCCTTCAAGTTAGAATTAAGAGGAACAGATAGCAAATGCCATCTATGCAAAGAAAGTGAAGAAATAGTGAACACCTACTTAGCTGCTGCAAGTACAGCTATAGTCTGTACAGACAGACTATAAAGAACAGCATGACAAAGTAGCAATAATTGTGTATTTCAGGGATGTCAAACTTGCAGCCCATAGTCTGAATGCATCACATGCCCAACCCTGTTTTAGCGAAGAGGAGAAAAGGTGTGATATGTCACGTGATGACAACATGACATGCAAGTTTGACAGCCCTTGTGTATTGGAATAGCTTCAAAAAGTATCATTTGCCTGCAGGAAAGAACTGGTAGGGTTACAAAATAGATGAAGTAATAGAAAATAAAGAAGATAGTAATAGCAATAGCACTTAGATTTATAGGCTGCTTCACAGTGCTTTACAGCCCCCTTTAAGTGGTTTGCGATGTCAGCATATTGCCTCCAACAATCTGGGTCCTTGTTTTACCAACCTCAGAAGGACAGAAGACTGAGTCAACCTTGAACCACTGATATTTGAACTGCCAAACTGATGGCAGTCAACAGTCAGCAGAAGTAGCCTACAGTACTGCATTCCAACCACTGCACCAGCATAGCTCTGAGACTTTAGAATTCAGGCAAGTACCTGTCATACAACATGTGATACGTAATAATTATTAATAAGGATGACAAGAAATGTAGATATTGGGGTATTATAATACTTGGAGAAAGCAGAATAGAAAAGAAAGAACTGGACAAAGCACTGTTAGAAGTTAGCACCCACCCCTCTCCTAGAAAAAATGAAATATTCCAGGAAATATTAAAAGGCAAAATATTTCCACTAAAAGATAAATAGAAATCTTAAGACTGAAACTCAGCCCCAGCTCCTGCCCTCCAGCAGGTAATTTGGTTATTTGGAAGACAATAGACTGAGATAGCTTTATTTGCACTTAAAAGACTCTTACCGTCAGGTCATTATGGGATTGTCCAACTGTCCACATGGCACAAACAAAAGCTTCAACCAAATTTGAATCATGACCCATAGCCACATGGGAGTCTTACAACCAATCAGGATACTTGCCCTTGCCACAGGAACAGGAAGCAAGGTCATAGCCCAAGATGGTATAAATCTATCCCTTTTCCTCACTTTCTTCCCTTTTCACCCTGGACTTCAATCCTGCTCCACCAATAAACCATCCTTCCAAGCAGTCTCCATGTTTCCAGTGTCTTTTTCCCCACTTGGAACTGAACCCACATGGACATTTCTTCCAACAGCACAAAATATAAATATCTGCAAATAGAATTAGAATTACTATGGCAGAAGAAAGCAATGATACTACCGATCGTAATGGATACCTTTGGTGCAATTCCAAGATATCTGGAGCACCATTTGAACACCATCAGCGTTTACAATGTCACCCCCATTTGATTGCAAAAGGCAGTTTTAGTTGGAACAGCTTACATTCTGTAACAACACCTTTAATATTGTTAAAAAACACCATCTGCTTATCCCAGGTCACTGGAAAGGACTCAATAGGTGAACAAAAGTGGCAAATCCAGTCCAAATATCCAGTTGACTGTGCAGCCATCCATAATAATAATAGATCAGTCAATTGCAAAAGGCAGCTTTTAGAATAGCTTACACCCTGTGACAATATCTTTAGCACCATCAAACAGCAACAGGTCCCTGGTACTTGATAGAGGATAAAATGCCAAATTCAGTCTCAAAATCTGACTGACTGTGCAACCAACAATAAGTTGCAAAAGCAGCTGTTTTATTTCAGAGTTGCTGACACACACATACACATGCTGAAACATTTACTACAGTTAAAGCAGATAGCTTCAGACAGGAATGTAATTCAAATACCTAGCAGGGAGTGCTTGCTTGAATAATGTTAATACAATACAAGAAGCAATAGTGTACTCCGAATATATTCCAAAAGTTACAGAAAGTCAAATCAGGTAGTCAGCTAGTCAAAGAGTCAAAGGGTCATGAAGAAAAGCAGGAACAAGAGTCACAAGTTGGAAAACCAAATGGCTTTCTCCAACAAAAACTGCAAATCAGCTACTTACATCTGTCTGCTGACAGCTGGCTGTAATATTGATGGCCTGCCCTTTTCCTAGTGAGGAGATTCATTGAAGAGTGTTGTTCTTATCGCTCTTTGTAGGTGTTTAAATCTGGGCCTTTGAGGTTGTGCCTTGTCATCTGACTGTTCCGGTTGAACAGGAAAGACCTGGGACTGATCATCCACATTTGAATCCTGATTTGCTGGGTCCTGGTGCTGACAATTCTGAAGTACAGACTTCGCTAGAGCAACATCATCAGAGTCAGATTGTGAAAGCTTATAACAACTTATATCCATTAATAATATATTTAAAGTATTAAACAACATCTGACTACCCTAGGTTCTTTGAAAAAACTAATAGGTGTACAAAATGCCAACTACAATCTGGCTCATTATGTAACTAATCATAATATTTTATTGAATTTATATGTGCCCCATCTTCCAGCAACTCTGACCAATATACATCTAATAAAATTTTATCATTTTTCAGATTTTATGTAGGTGATGAATTTAGTAGAATGATTGACTATTAAATTATATTACTATATAAACTTTAATTTAACTCTGATTAAATTCAGATTTAAGATTTGAGACATAAAGTGATCATAATTCAAGCCTGTGTTTGAGATTCAAATTTTCAACAATCAAGATTCAGACTGAAGAATACATTTTTATTTATTAAAAGTATTTGTCATCTATCCTATATAACTCTGTATACTAAAGAAATGTCAAAAGGCCTGCAGTTGTTTAATATTTTTGGTAAAATGAGATGAAAGTAATGGAAATGGTGGACCCTTTAGGAGACATTAGAACTAAAGTCAAGAATTTCACCACAATAGTTTTACAATAATTTCTCTTGAACTTCTTGGGATAGATAGAGCAGGCATAAGGAAAAAACAGCATCAACTTTTTTGGCAGGGAAGTCATACAACATATATAGAAAGTATTCTAGTCCAAATTTTAAAATTAAAACTTTCAAAGGCTGTTTTGAATTGCCCTTTTGGGGAATATAATTTCTGGGACATTTAACTTGGTCATCCTGGAAAGGAACCCATTATCACTACTTTGGTACAGTGCCAAACTGAACAGGACCATTTGTGAAAGCTTTTATTTTTCTGAAAAGGACTCAGTAAGATGACCAGTGACTCTCTCACCATGAGGGTGATGCAGTTCCACTGACTCTGATCACTAGGTTTTGTGAGATGCTGAGTTGAGGGATCCCTTTAGCAAACGGGTGGGTGGATGTGGTGCTGGTGACGGCAGAATAAGTGTGTCACCTTGTCAATATGACAAACAAATGACAATTGTTGAAAAGAACCCTCAGAGCTGTATCAGTTTTACCTATGCTTACTCTGAACTTCTATGGAAGATATTAAAAATTGTGGAACAGGCATTTCCTTTATAGGACCTGAAGGCAGCTGATGGAAAAGGAGACAACAAGAGTTTATTCTGAGCCTTACTTCTAGTTGTTGCTGATAATACAGTTGGGAATGATTGTTGAAACCCCCATTAATTGCTTGCAGCTTCTTACCTGGTTCTATTTTTAAGCATTTTTTATAATTTGTAATATGAGAAAGGATTCTAAAAGGATGAGATACAAAAGGTAATAAAGAAAAATCTAGTTCTATTTCACTTTCATTAGACCCATTAAAATAAAAATCTTTTACCTGAAACTATTCAGTGCAACTGAAAAACTGAGAATGTTGGATAAAACAACAATAGTATGTCAACGATAATAATAATTACTCTTCCATTGCATGAAATATTTTTACTATATTAGTTTATAATTTTTTATATTTAGCAGATAATTGGACATATCAAATGTAACATTGTCCTGTTTTTCCTCTACTATACTCATATATATGCCATTGGAAAAAAATCCTTGTGTATATGTGGCAGCAGAATACCAGCAATTATACAGAATCTGCAGCAGTGAAAAGATGTCAGTAAAAAGATACTTGAAACTATGTATTGGGCAATGCTAAGCTTGCCCAGTATGCTTCTAATGAGTTTATGATAGCCCTGCTAAATGACTATTTTTATGCCAGCCTTAGTAAATTAGAGTATGTGTGAATTAAGTCAGTGGGAACTCATAGCAAGCTATTCATAGCTGGGTCCATAATGTGTAAGAAGAAGTAAACAGTTATGATATATGATAACCCCATGTTTAATTCATGTTCTGACCTTCAAATGCAGGATGCTTAGATTGAGATTACTATTGTTTGTATAACACCTGATATTACTGAGTATTCAAGGCTGTGTTTGGGCTACAGGAACAATTCTAGCATACCATCATTTCAATTCTAGCTTAATGTTTCTGTTTAAAAGTGAATAAACAGAATTCATCAAAGATCTATAGATAGGAATAGAGTCAGAATACCTGTTAAGAATACATTATTTTGTAAAACCATATTAAAGATTATTAATCTTATTAAAACTAACTTCAGGCTTTTTTATGAAACCTGGTAACAAATGTACTGTCACTATGAGCTCTTCCTGGCTAGGATTATTGTTGCAGATTGATGGTTATAACAAAAGATAACTGGTTAATTTGGCCACTGAAAAGTATGATAACTGTCAGCTTCTTTCCAGCCAGGGTAGATTGAAATCATTTAAACAGGCACACAATAGTCCAGAAATATTTAATAAGTTATTGTTAACTATGCAAAAGAATTCCCAAGAGTGCTTTGCTTGGTATTGGAAGAGAGAACCATAGTTATAGTGAATTTAATGTTCAAAGCTTTGTAATTGTTTCTCCTACTTTAGTCAGGCAACAGGTACATTTGCCCCTAATCTTGGAGTAGGAAATGCAAATTTTGCCTGCTTCTTGTTTTGGCAAGAATACATTGTTTTTATCATATCCCAGATGATTGGGAAACTACAGCAGACGTGATCAGGGAGACAGATAGGAAAGTGCTAGGTGTGTCATCTAGAAGGAGGAAAGAAGATAAGGAAATGTAGTGGTGGAACAAGGAAGGACAGGACAGCGTCAAGATGAAGAAGCTAGCTAAAAAGAAGTGGGACATAGAAAGTACTGAAGACATTAGACAGGATTACAAAAAATTGCAACGTAGAATGAAGAGGGACATGGCAATGGCCAAACAGAAATCATATGATGAGTTGTATGCCAGGTTAGACATGAGATTATAGATTAGCGAGACAGAGAGATAGAGATGGGAAGGATATGCAACAGATAAGGGTAATTAAAGACAGAGATGGAAGGCTGCTAACAAGTGAGGAGACTGTGCAGAGAAGATGGAAGGACTATTTTGAGGAACTAATGAATGAGGAAAATGAGAGGGAAAGAAGAGGGGAAGAAGGGAATATTATAGAACAGGAAGTAGCAAAGATTAGAAGAATGATATGAGGAAGGCTCTGAGGAGAATGAAGAATTGAAAGGCTGGTCCAGATGACATACCCATGGAGGTGTGGAAGTGTCTAGGAGAGACAGCAGTGGAGTTTCTATCTAATTCGTTTAACAGGATTTTAGACAGTGAGAAGATGCCTGAGGAATGGAGAAGTGTTCTAGTGCTGATCTTTAAGAACAAGAGTGATGTGCAGAGTTGTAGCAACTACAGAGGTATAAAGTTGATGAGCCACACAATGAAGCTATGGGAAAGAGTAGTGGAAGCTAGGCTTAGAAAGGAAGTGGATATCTGTGAGCAGCATTATGGCTTCATGCCCAGAAAGAGCACTACTGATGCAATTTTTGCCCTGAGAATTTTAATGGAGAGGAATAGAGATGGTCAGAAGGAGCTGCATTGCATCTTTGTGGATTTAGAGAAAGCATACAACAGAGTGCCAAGAGAGGAGCTATAGTACTGTCAGGAGTGACAGAGAAGAACATCAAAGTAGTTCAGGATATGTATGAGAGGAGAATGACAGTAGTGAGATGTGCTGTAGGTCAGACAGAGGAGTTCAATGTGGAGATGGGGCTACATCAAGGATCAGCTCTGAGTCCCTTCTTGCTTGCTAAGTTAATAGATAGGTTGACAGATGAGGTCAGACAGGAATCTCCATGGACAATGTGTCAGGGTTCCACACCATATCCTCAACGCAATTAAAATCCCAGAATGAAATTTTATTGAGAACATGGTCTTGGTACGATCTGTGGAATCCCGAATCTAAAGCTTCCGGGATTCCAACA
>JAEANM010002587.1:0-24193 GCA_017656035.1 Myanophis thanlyinensis | reverse complement strand
TGGTTTTAAATTTTGTTATGTACTTTTTAATGTGCTGTAAACCGCCCCGAGTCCCTAGGGAGAGGGGGCGGTATATACATTTAAATAATAAATAAATAATAATAAATAAATTACACCAAAAAGTATCCATCCATGTTAGAGAAGGAAAATAAATGTGGGAGAAAAAACCCCACAAACTCCAGATTTACAAAAGTATAGTAATCCTTTCTAAGAAAAACAGGAGATAATTAGCTGAGATAATTCCAGTGAAAAATACAGACATCCAAGTGCCTCAGCCTCTTCCTTATAAATTCCTTTCAGTTCACAATAGTGGGATGACTGGAGATTATTGTTTTTCTGCTTAGCCTTCCTTCCCAATTTCAAAAGACGTGGAAGGAGATTCATGGGGCTGAACAATGAAAATTGCAGTTACTTGACTTTTTCATAACCAGATACCACAATCTGCCAGTTTTACTTTAAGCAAAAACAAGTACATCCCAAGGTACCAGAAGATTATTTTATTTTGAAAAAGATATGTACAATATATTTTGAAAAGATTTACACCTTTAAAGATGCCAACTATAGCACAAGAGCTCAACATAATACTTAAAAAGGCAGCGATTGTCCAAGGAGTGATTGGGGAATCAGCAACAACAAAGTGCAAGTTTTCTTTATATTAACGTAATTGGAAGCACACATTTTGTCCCATTCATTATCCTGATTTTAATCCTGACCTATAACTAAAACAGGATTTTGTAGTAGTCGTCTTTGTAACTGTAGAGAACAAGGACAGGCACTCTGCAAGAAATAAAGAGGCAAAAGGTTGGTAAACAATGCTATTGTATTTCAAATTGATGAGGCTTCCTCATCAGGAGACGAAATAAATTTGTCCAACAGCTATTGGACAAATTTATCTTTGTTCTATAAAATCTTCTATCCCAATTGAAATCATAGCCTTATGATTCAGGACTTCACACTGTAATGGATTCAGACTGCAGTTCCTTTACTGAATCTCACAAAGGGAGAATTCAATGGCCTTTTAGCACTAGAGTCTCTAATGTCAGTCTCTGATAGTACAGAATTCTTGTAATGTTTATACAATCACTTAAAATCTTCAAAATGATCTTCCAGATTCAACATGAGAGTTTTTTACTGTATTGCTAGTTTGCACAGGAACACTTACTTTTTTTCGATTTTGATGGTATATATTTCATCACAAATTTGTTTAATATATCTTTGCTTCGGCAACCGAGACATCAATTGTTTCACAGTTGTATAGAAAGCTTGGTCATCAAACTGAAGAGTTGGAAAATATTCAAATCAATATCTTAGTCTGAAAAAACGGACTGTGAAAAACGTAATGCTGAGAACATCAGGACACTTTCATTTATTTTTTGTCTGGATGTAAATACAGATTATAATCTTTGATTTCTTGGAAAAGCAATTTACAAAAATGGGTACATTAAATTTCCTCTTTGCAGGAATGAGATTTGGCGTACTGTATATAATGAATATTTAACTATTTAAGTTTTTTAAAAAACTCAATCCACCAGTAAAGGCCAGTAACTTAATTTCTAGGTTTACCTCTAATGATAAGAAGTGTGTTATAGTTTCCTTTGGTAGATCAACCTGCAAAAAAATAAAAAATAAACACTGAATCATTATGATGACATAAACTATGAGATAGAGTTACATTTGTTTCATTTAATCCATGTTAAATTGGGTTTTGCAGAAGACTAGATTTATAAGGCATCCAAATTTTGGACTGTTTACCTGCACAAAAATTAATTAGATTGAATATCCTCAAGCTCTGCTCAATTATTGCAAGCAAGATTAAAAATACCAGTAAATATACAGATTCATACTCATTCATACTAGGTTTTGATGACTAACAACTAAATTCCAAACTCCAACCAGAACAGCTTGAAACCCTGAACTGTGACATTAACAGGATTTTATATAAATGAACAAGAAATTTACCACCAATGAAACAAATAGATTCCTGGAAATTACATCTCCACCACTGATACAGTGGTTTAAATAGTTACTGGTTACTTATCCAGTTATTAGATACAATTGGCTTGTAAAAAAAAAAAAAGCAAAGTAACTTACTGCTAAAATTTCAACTTCACTCAGCTTCAGCGGGAAATTAGTAAAGCAAGCTTGGAGTTTGGTTTGTACCTGGAAGTCACATTGGATTAAAACAATTAACAAACCCAGACACAAACACACAGAGAATATTTTATTTTTATATTAAACAAATATACATGTTAACTATTCTTAACACAAAAGTGACATGCAGGGATTTGTCTCCACATTTACTGAGATAAACAGCAGAAGTCAATTCCATTTTTGAAATCCCTAAAATCATGGATTTCCATCTTTCCATCTCCTTCTTAATGAGGGAAATCCACAACTGGTCTTTCTCCAGTATATCCGCAATGATTTTCATACAATGGCCACCTTATTCCTGGATTTAATCAAGAAATCTCTTTTGAAAGCTACAGCAAAAGGCAGTGTTATCTGTCTTTCCCAAAAATACAATCAATTCCAGGCACTCTTCTTTTATCCAATTGTCCCCTGCCCTTCCCAGCCCAACTCCTGATTCTGTAATCTTCTTCTAACTATACTAGAGAAATTATTACTTAAAATCAATGAAGGGAAAGTGTTAGACAGGGATCTTAAGTTGCTCAAGGGAGGAAGAACCATTAGACTAGGAAAGGAAGCAACTGTGAGAAGGGAATATTAAGAAATGTCACGTCATGACATTTAATCTCTTGTTCAAATATAGGACTGGAGCAGTAGTGGAATTCAATTTTTTCTACTACCAGTTCTGTGGGCGTGGCTGGGGAGGTCATATGACTAGGTGGGCAGTTTCTGTAAGCAGGGCAATAAAGATTAGGATAGAATCAACACCAGAATGTTTTTTTCCTGCCTTCCTTACAGGATTAACCTTGTAAAGTGGGAAAAAACAAAAGGAGATTTCTTCTAAAAACCGGTTCTTCGAAGTGCTTAGAAAATTTACTAGCGGTTCTAGCGAACCTGCTGAATTTCACCTCTGGACTGGAGTTAAATAAAAGTTTTGTAGAGGAAAGTTTCTTGGCTCAATCTCTGGAATTCCAGATAAAATCTGATTCATATCCTAAAGAGTCACTAGCAAAAAGAGTACAAAATAATGAAAAATTATGAACAAAAGGGACCAGAATTTTGCTTGTCTATTCACTATTTCTTACATTTCTTTCTACTTCTATACAATCTTTGTGGTATAATTTCAAAGTTACAAGTTATATTGTGATATAATTATTGAGAGATGAGATACATCTATAATACCTGAGCTTCATAACGTCGTCTGATGCTACTGGACAACTTTTCTGGTGGAATAATGCACACATTTGGTATTACTACAGTTCCATGTGATTCAGACAAACCTGAAATGCAGAGTGATTTAGTTAAAATTTCCACTATTTCTCATACTAGAACTGAGTATAAAAAGTTTTGTTTGAAAATCTGTCTACCTCATTCAGATTTTCGATGCTGGACCATATACAAGTATTTTAAAAGTTTAATCAGAAGTGTCTTTATTGTTGTTGTTAAACCTTTCTTTTTAAATTACCTCCACTCTACTCCACATATCTTAGATAAAAGGTCTCATTTGAATACTAATCAAAATAATATAGTTATGCATTTGTTTATTTCCTTCATTCTATTTAATAACCCTGGAGGAGGACTGCTTTCCCATTTTAATCTCCACCTCTGCTACATAAATAAGCACTAGATTTCTGAAAATACAATACACTAGTCATTACATACCTGAATTACTGGAAAATGATCCTTTTAGATTTTGTATTGTGACATTATCAGAAATTTCTCTAAAACAGGATTCAAAAATCAAAGTTAATTATTCAGTACTGTTTTCAAAATAACAGATTAGGACAGAAATTGATATTTTATTAATAATTGAAAGCATTTGTATATTTATTTGTGAATTAACAAGAACTGCTAGGTAGTGGTAAAAATATAATCAATAGATTACTTTTCAGCATATATTCATTGTATTTTTGTAACATCCACAGAGTTGGATCTAGACTTAATCCTTTGTGAATTGAAGTCATTTTTCAACGTTTTCCAGTCCTGGTACCAAATTGTTTCAAAAGTCCTCTTAAACCTTCTACTTTATGGAAGTCTGGAACCAATTCAGTGTATATTACAAAAATAATAATTTGAATTCCATCCGATATTTATACAGGGAAGATTTTTGTCCCCCAAAGCTTACAGCTCCAACTTTTGTAACATTTCAGTTTAAGACATATTACAGTAAAGCCAAATCGCTGTATATGATGCGTTGTTTATAGTCTTTGAGGAAAATCACTGCAAAAGCCACTTTGTTTATGGTATTTCATTTTCCTCCTGCAAATAATCTTTAGTCTTCAAATTATAGTACTTGTTGTTACCTGCTATTTCTTTCGTCATAGAATTTGGTCCTCAGTTTCTGGGCCAGATGATCTACTACATCAGACTCCAAGATTCTTTTTTCTGTCTGCCTTTCTCTTTCAAATGATTTTACCTGCAAAATAGCCCCACAAAGTGTTTTAGCCTTTGTATTGCTAAATCTAAAGAATGAACTATCAGATTTAAATCAGGAAATGGATGAGATGCAAGTAAATGGCCCCTTAAAAAAAAAAAACAGCAGCATTAAGGAATGACACTAGCACTGACCAGTAAGACAAGTAAGGCCTTTGCAAGACCTTTCTTCTGTCCCAGTTATATTCAATCAAAATTTTCAAATAAACGTGAAAGCTGGGTGACTTTGTATCAGTCACTCTTTCTCAGCCCAACTTGTGGGGGAAGTAGTAGGAGGAAGGAGAATTAGGTATGATCTCCTTGGGTTATTTATAAAAAATAAAGGTGGGATAAAATTCTAGTAAATAAATGTACTGACTGGACAGAGATAAGGAAAGGAAGTATGGCATGATGCCACCATCACATTTACCTTAACATGATTTCCTTCTTTATCATAAATGAGGGCCACATAGGTGATTCCAGAACATCTACAATACTCCTGTAATTCTTCCTGGGACTAGCATATTTAAAAAAAGGAATAAAATTACTTTTAAATAACTAAAGAGTTTTCCCCAAAGACATTTGAATAGTACTTGTCCACTGAACAGAAATAGATTCAAATCTCTTTCTATTCTATTTAATAGCTTCCTTAAGGCCAATCATTATCTTATAGATTGACCTATCTTTTATCTTTTTTATATAAATTTGTATACTATTATAATCTTCAAGGACTCCCAATTCCTTGCATCAAAATTAAAAATAAAAAGGAATTCCAAATATTAAATATATACAGTAATATAAATATTAGTATAACATATTAAAACAACTAAACTGACCAATTATAAAACAGCAATGAACAATAAAAAATTTATATGATTGATATGGAACTAATTCCATGGAAAAGGAAAGAATAAAAATGATAATTTATCTAATACCTCAACTAAGTCTTTTAACACTCATAAAAGGAAAAACCAATAAACTGCTTTAATTTCAATGTGAAAGGTATATGGAATCTGTTCTATATGGCATCCAGTTTCATTAATAATTATTTATGAAAAGCTACTTTATAATGTCAAAATATATGAAGCATTTCTTTTGTTCCAATGCACCACAGAGCAATAGGAGGTCCTAACCGCAAAACAGAGATATTCTTCAGAGCCTCACAATTTCCAACAGAAGGCAGGTTGTTTACAGTCTTGTTCAATGCTCTTTTAAAGCACCTTTACTCTACTGCAGTGTTTCTCAGCCTTGGCGACTTTAAGATGTTTGGACTTCAACTCCCAGAATTCCCCAGCCAGTTTAAAGTTGCCAAGGTTGAGAAACACTGCTCTAAAGCAAGTACTCGGAGCTATGGTAAGCCTGTAGGATGCCATACTTTAAAAAAATTCCTTACACAATTCCCAACACCTTGTAATAATAGATCAACCTGTGATTAGTGGTTTTCAAAGGCAAAGACAAGAAGTTCACAAGTGAATTTTCTGGTAGTTAAATTTTTTCCTTTTTTAATGATAACCCTAAATCTTCTTTAACTTAGCTTTGTTTAGTGTACTATTCCTGATACGCTTGGAAAAAGGAATGCATATAAGCCCAGAAACAACAATTAACATATATAATAAATGACAACTTACCTGGGACCAGTCATACATAATTTCAGCTGCAATTCCTGCAGCCCAGAGCTTCTGAACAACATTTATGGCTCTTTCCATTGACTTCTGTCCAACACTAACAACTAACAAATCACAAGAGCTCACTGTAAACTAGAAGAAAAGAGAAATGGAAACCAGAATATTACTTAATTGGATGGGTTGTTCTGAAATCATTTAAACTAGAAAGGCAAGCAAGGTTATTCTAACGTTAAGATATTCTTGGTCACTTAATATGATTCATATTACAATTATGATTGTGTTTTGGGGGATACACGGGACCCCCCAAAACAACATCTTGGCTCTTCTGCAGAGATGTATTAAACAGTTTGAAGTTACCATATCCTGCACTGTCCTCTTTTATTTGTAATTACAATTAGTAATTAGTAATGCCAATTTGAAACTGTGTCATCTCATATCATTATTTAGATTGCTTGAGAAAGATCTATATTTCCTACCCTTTGTGGAGTCTACCTGAAATATGCAAAGTAGAAAGACAAACATACTGGCTCTTCCATATTCAAAACTGTGGAACTTATTCTGTCCACAGCTATGCTGACTCCAACAGCTGAAGGAACCAGGCCAACTGCATCTGGGCCTCTGAATTGTGAAATCTGCAGAAACCAGAAAAAGAAATACACTAGAAAATGATCAGAATCTTTTCTTATACCTGCTAGGACAAATTTGTAACACTTACCATATGATCATATCTACCTCCAGCAGCAAGAATGTCAGTAACTGTTCTTTGCCTCCGTTTAATGTATGCAATAAACTGAAATATAATCCCATTGTGCTGCTGTATTTTATAAACCAAGCCCAAATTTATGGATATCTGCAAGACAAAATTCTTACTGTTTTAATCATACCTCAGAGGTGGTCAAGCCTCAAGCTACATGTGAGCCGCTGGGACCCATTTTCAACCTCCTGAAATTTCTTCGAGGGAGTTAAGCTAAAAATTTTGGAGACAGTATTTGTTTTGCTGCTAAATTTCAGGGCTACAATGTTAAGGTTGTGGCTACTATCTTGATTTTTTGACTGGCCCTGCTATAAATACCCCTGTGAGGTAAACAAGTGACATCTCCTTAGCAATGATATATTACTGACTTTTAAACAGAATTAAATAATGTAGTTAAATCTGGAACTTGCTTATTTTTTTGTAAAATAATACTGCCTCCTTCAAGTTTCCAAACTTACAGCATGCAAAATTTTACACCCAGGTCCCTCTTTCTCTATGATGTTTGAATATTCTTTATACAGTTGACTGACCAAGTAAGAAATACTAATGATACAATTTGCTTTGTTTTACAAACCTGGAATTTTATGCCGAGTTTTTTTAACAGACCCACTGTTTCCTCCAGGTCTTTCATGCCAAGTTTCACCAAGGAGGCAACTCCTGTCTTTTGCTTCACCATGGTATTCAACAATGGGGTTAGATCTTGCAGCTCCCCTTTTTGCTCAATAAATCTGTAAAGTCGAAGAAGCTGAAAAGACACATAAATATGAACAGCTGCTTGCTGGAGTTCTGAACTAAAGGTGCAAAAGCCATCTTTATATCCAACTTAACTTTTGTATTATTTAACTGCTTTGACTTCAGTTTTATTTAAATCTGTGAAATATACAGTCTTTGACTTACCAACATTTCATTTAGTGACCATTCAAAGTTACAATGGTGCTGAAAAAAGTGACGTATGACCATTTTTTACACTAATGACAGTTGTACCATCACTATGGTCATGTGATCAAAATTCAGATGCTTGGCAACTGGCTCATATTTATGACCGTTGCAGCCTCCTGGACTGCTTGTATCTTCTGACGAACATTGGTTTTAGTCGTTAACTAGATAACCCTTGATTTGTTGGCCATTCTTTCAATAGGGAAGCCAAATTCATTTAACAAGCATGTCATTAACTACAACTGCAGTGATTCACTTAACAACTGTGGCCAGAAAGGTCATAAAATGGGGCAAAATTTACTTAATGTGTCACTTAGCAGAAATTTGGGGCTCAATTGTGGCTATTAAGTGGAGGACTACTGGGTAATTCAAAGCTAACCATTGGAAAGACTCTTCTTTCCTCTTCATCCCTTTTTGTAAAATAGCTGGCAAGAGAGGAGAGATGGTAAATTTATAAAATAAGTGGGTAGACAATCTTGTACCAATCTAATGAACTACTTGATTTATTTGTTCACACAAAACAGCTCTGGATTCTATCTGCACTCCGCCCATTCATCCATCTCAGTTGAGACATCAGAAGTGATGTGCCTCATCTGACGATGGAGAAAAATACAAAGAAAAAGTGAACTATGTTTTCAGACAAATAGGAATATTTGACCAATTTAACCTTTTGATACTGTGTGTGGAAGACAAAAAAAATGAAAACATTAGGTTTAATAGTTAACTAAATAACCCATGATTTGTTAGTTCATTCTTTCAGAGGTATTTCTTTACTAGATTCCTCGATGCCCTCAACAAAGACAGAACTTCTAATATAATTGCCTTCACTGGAAATGGTGAGATACTTCAGAGATGTATCTGGGCCTTGAAAGTAGTCCATGTTGAATTGTATAACCCAGTTGATCATCAGCATAGGAAATGTTATATGACATTTTGTATCATGTCATAACCTGTTTTATGATAATTTTAACGTTTACAATTATAAAATGTTTCACAAAACTCACCAAATTTGAATTCCATGGGAGACATTCATCCCAGATTTTGGACATATTCTGTAAGTTAGCCCATTTGAGGTACTTGGTTTAAAAATTGTTACTCTATTATGCATCATTTTGCCCAGTTAAAAGTTATGGGAATGAGAGTTTTAGTAGTATATGAACTAGTCAAAGAAATATTGCAGGACTGATGAATGGAACATAAACAATGTATAAATAAAACAATGAAGTTAAATTTCAAATTACTTACATTATTGGATGAAAGGGAAAGATTACAGAACTTGGCCTCTACTTCTCTTTTAGTTAGCTTTTCAGTCTACAACAACACAAATAATTGTAACAGGTTAGTTGATATTTCTTTATTCCAGATTTTAAAAAAATAATCCTGCAAATGTTAGAAGTAGTTTCCATTCTAACACTTACCTGTTCATCAATTGCAGGCTAATCATTAGCAAAATTATAGGTAAATATGGTTAATGCTACTGATTATCATAAATTTCATTTCTTGAAGGAATGTCTAAATAAATGCCACTTGATACTATTTGTCAACTATGATGCCATATTAAAAATGAATATGTAACTATTTGTAAGAAAATGAGTGTATGTTCAAGCATTCATTGCAGTGAAAGAAACATAGTATAAATGCAAGCAACCTACAGTATGTCTGGGGTCTGCTTAGCAGTGAACATCAAGATCTAGGAATCCCCAAGAACAGTACTCTCTGCAGGGCCAAACAGAGTTCTGGATGCATAACCTTACTTCTGGTTCTTCTTTTATTCCCCCTATATCCTCAACCAGCTCTATTATTCTTTCTGTCACCAAATCTACCTTACGAGATGGTTGCATCCCTTTCCTTTAACTCTTAAAGATTTCAAAAACTGCAGAACAAAGTAGTCACAAGAAATATTTCCATTTCTCCTGGAGTAAAGAAAAAGGTAAGGAGAGGACCTCTACTCTCTTTTAAAACCCTACAGCACAAGCATCCAATGTATGGAGCTGAATCTCCAGCCATTGCCAAGTTTAGCAGCACCATTGCTTTTTAGTAGGCTCCTGACAAGTAGAATGACTGCACCATTGCCTAATTGCAATAGAAATATTTTACTCAGTATCCAACATGGTTGTTCTGATGCAACTTGAAATCTTTATCTTAGAATGTCCCATGAAATGATGGATGCATGATCCAGATTTTTCAAAGTTTTCCCTTCATTTATTTTCACCTTTTGATTTTGCTTTGTTTTTTATTCCCTTCCTACAATTCCCTTCCCTTAACTATAAAAACCTAAAGAAGCAAGAGATGGCATTAAAGAGCTAGACGTTTCTCTATCTCTTTGCTGTCATTTAATGGGTATCCAGATTTTTCAGTCCAGTTTGTAGGACAGGACTTGGGAGACAGTCAAAGTGCATGCAGGAATAAGACTGGCTTGATTGTTCTTCAAAGCGTCTATGTGGTAGTGAGGCTAAAGATATGGGCAAGGGAGATGTAGATAAGGCAAAACAGATAGTGCAGCTGCACTGTGAGGTAACTTTCCAAGTGTTTTCTCTTTATTTACAGAGATGCTAATGCTGCCATGACCTGCTAGTTAAAAAAAAATGGTATGCACAGGGAAACATTGTCCATATAGGTGAGAGAAAGTACATGTGTATTCAGAGGGACAGTATGTATTGGTTTCATTACTGAGTATTCATGTTTTACTAGTATAGAGGCTTTTTAATTTGAAGTGCAGTTCACTGTAAAAAAATAGACCTTTGCTCTCTTTTTTTTGTCATAGCTTACTTTTTTGGATCACTGTTCTTCTAAAACACGAGTGTCAAACTCGCTGTGTCACATTGTCATCATATGACATTTCATGACATTTTTCCCATTCGCAGAGCTGGGGTAGGCATGGCCTGCGCATGACGTATCTTGCTCCCAGGCCACCAGTTTGACACCCCTGTTCTAAAGGGTATTTCACCTTTAAAGCACTCCATGGCTTGGGATCCGGGTACTTACGGGACCGCCTGTTGCCATCATCAGCCTCCAATCGACCGGTGTGTTCCCACAGGGCAGGCCTCCTCGGGGTTCCATTGTCGGGTCGACGTCGCCTGACAGCCCTGAGGGTACGAGCCTTCTCTGTGGCTGCGCCCTCCTTATGGAACGAACTCCCCCCTGAGATTCGGACCATTACAGACCTCCGGGCCTTCCGGCGTGCCCTAAAAACCCACCTTTTCCAGCTAGCTGGTCTGGCCTAACACCTTAATTTTGGGGGTTAAATTTTAATTGTTGACTTTTAAATTTTAAATCTTAACTTTAAATTTCTTATAGTAAATTTGGTTTTATAAACATCACATTTTAACTGTTTAATTATAATTTTTAATCAGCCTTTATTTAATTAATTTTAACTAGATTTTAATTGTTGTATTTGTATCTTTTATCTGGCTGTGCATCGCCCCAAGTCCCTTGGGAGAGGGGGCGGTATATAAATTTTGCTAAATAAATAAATAATGGCCACACATATTTTTCCTCTTTTCTATGAACCTAGTGAACAGCTACTCTTCCTGCTCTTTTTAAACATCCGTCCTTCAGTGATAGAGATACCCTGTTGGCCCATCCTGTAATCCATAACATAAAAATGCAATTCAAGAACACCATAATGCCTTACCACAGCATCGTACAGGATTGTGTAAACTTGATTAAGCTTATCTTCAGGGATCCCACAATGCAGAAGGATTGCTTTCAGCAAGGCAGTATGATTTAAGTAGATACTATAGTTTCTTTCCTAACAAACACAAATGAATTTCAGTTGCATTTCCATTACTTTTTCATGACAACTAAATTTAAATTTCAGTATCCAGTATTTCTTCTCCTATCCCAGCTCTTTTGTGTGTTATATCACTACTGAGACTGCCTACACTAAGAGAATCTTACTTGACAATGAATTTAATTTCTAAATGGAGAATCTGAAACCCACAAACTGACAGAGACTCTTTTACAATAGAAGCTTCCTTCTCAACAATGTTCTGGGATAACACAAGGCTTCTGAATTGGATTTGATTAATGCATTAGATTTAATTCAATTCAACTGCATTTTACTAATGAATTAGATTTAATCTAATTGCACTGGATTTCATAAATGAAAAATATCGTTAGTTACGGATAAGAGTAACTAAGGATAAGAGTTATTAAGTCAAGCATCTCCCATATCAATAATTGTAAGTCACCAATAAACCGCTACCTTTTGGAGTAATATTGTATAATATTGTATTATATCAATATTGGAATCTTTATTATACAATTATAGAACTCACTTTTTTACTAGTTATAGCAACGTATTTTCTGTTTTTTCCTTGCTTTATTGTTTTATTATTTTATTTTTATTTAAACTTCCTTTTTACGTTCATTTTTTAAATACTTGTGAGCCACCTAGAGTAGCTCCATGAAGAGATAGGCAGCAAATAAATTTAATAGCAACAATAGTAATGATTAGTTTGCATCTGCTCAGAATAGGAAGAGATAAGGAACCGGGTCACATGTCTGTTAATCTTCTTAGCAAGTAGTAGTAGTTAAATTCTGGATTCTCACATAGCAAGTGAAGAAAATAACATTCCCATTCCTGATCCTATGCCTTCTGGAAAGGACCTGACAGAAAAACACCTACCTGCAGCACAGGAAATTCCTGGATTATTTCACAGATTGTGTAGATTGTTTCTGCAATAGGTAAAAAACTATTTCCAGCAGGTGTGATTATATCAAATGCACATTCTAAGAGTTCTCTTGGATGACAACGATCTAATTTCCGAGGCCTGAAAACTCGCTCAATGCAGAATCTAGAGAGATAAAATGTTTGCAATTGAAATACCTGAAACCATCTTCTGTGGTAGTATACATTAATCAATCTATCCAGTTTTATCTAGTCCAATTGGTTATGATATTCAAAACCATATATTTCCCGTTGTTTAGATATGTTAAGCTACACTCCAATAATTCCTCTATATTTGGGGACATGGTTTCATTACCAAGCTTGGCTGCAAATTCAAGCAACATGGCTCTCACCAATTCTGGATGTTTTGCAAGAAGGATATTACAAAAACATCAATTTAAAAAGAAGATAAAAGGTAAGATTGGCAGAAAGGATGAGTATGAAGCAAGGGTTCTCACTCTCCCTTGCAAAAAGCCTGAGTAAAGATCCAGGTTTTCATGGGTGTTCTAAACAACAGCAAAGCAGGGATCGCCTAGATCTTGGAAGAACTTCCTTCCAAAAGGCATGTGCTGCTATAGAGAAAGTGTGTTTCTGGGATCCCAATAGATGACATAGTTTAATTGAAGGATTCTGGAGTGCACCAACCATGTAAAATCAAGTAAGTCAGATAGATACTATGGGAGACAGGTAGTCACTGAAGTAATCAGGTCCTACGCCGTGTATTGTAGGGCATTACAGGTAATATTCAGCATCTTGAATCATGCTCAGAAGCAACCAGGCAACCAGTGCAGCTTGCAAAGCAGAGGTTTTATATGAATTTATTGAGGTGCCCATCACTACCTACATCACCAGCTGCAGTTTTTGGGTAGTCAAAGCCATGAGGTAACAAGGCATGAGTAAATATCTGGAAGGCCCACAATGACAATGAATGATGGGGATTGTGCTCCAACATACCTAAGATGTATTATGTTGGGGATGATTGCTTCAAGGACCCTAAATAAGGATATATTACTGAAGATTCCTTTTAACTGCAGATGCCAGGAAAAATATGGTTTTCAGTAAACTTTGGCCCCTCTTTTAAGTCATTTTACAGAAGTATAATGCAGTAAGTATAATGCATAAGCAATCCATCTTTGTTCAGTTTTGAAAACAATAAAAATATACTTGGGAAAATATACCCTTACCTTTTCAAGTTTGTTATATTATTTCTAGCTACAAATCTTGCAAATGGAATCTGAAAAGAGGTGTAAAAGCAGGTTATAATCTAAAAAAAAAGCCATATAAAGCAAAATATAATTTTCATAGCAGCAATCTTCAAGAGAAAATAAAAAGAAACCAAGATGTTCTGCTCTGCGTATAAACTTATCTTCCTATCAAACATGGAATTATACTGACATTTCTTTTCTTCCTTCCAAGCTCTTTAAATCAGTTTCTAATCCACAGTAGTTGATTTGACCATACTGCTTAAGAACTAGACTAGGCAAGGCTGGTCCAAGAGCCTTGAAGATGATATTCCTACTCACTCTGAGATCATAAGGAAGCATCACCAGCATTCCACTGTGGTCCATCAAATACGAAGTTTCATTGTGCTCATACAGTTTCCTATTCCTAGGCATCAGCAGGGGAGTATGCATCTTGACAGCTCCTGTGCAAAAATGATAATAACTATTAAAATTCCATAGAACAAATATAAAATATTTTTTAAAGAAATTGCTTCAGAAACCTATTCATTTAACGTTCTCATTCTCATTTTTCAAACAAAGTATGTGTTTATGACTTGTTTCAAGTAGAAACTTCTGTGCATATTTGTCCATTCAATGTTTCAATAAATCTAATTATCTGATAGCTGAAAACTCCACCTTGTAGTCATATACTGTAAATACAATACTGAATATGTATGACATTAATTCAAAAATAAGGTATGAAGAGTACAAAAGCACAGTATCTATTTCTGCTGTCAGAATAATAATGCTGCATACCTCTCTTATCAAAATATCAATCTAATTCAAGAATATTCAGTATAAGCATACATACCATGTCTTTTAAAAATTCGGCTAATTGTCTCACACACATGTTGTTGAATCTTGGTTGACCAAACTGAAAAGCTACCCTAAAATTAACAGTGATCAGAGGTAAGCAATACATTTTTTCCCTTTGATTACAAAAATACAGAGTGCATCTAGACCATGAGCAGCATATTTATATTCATTCAGCTTAACATACTGTACTAATTAGCAAAGATGCTTTCAGTAAATATTTGCAGTTTCAAATTATCAAATGAGTTTTCTATTCCCAAAAAGGGAACATTGAGTAATGTTTGTTACTTTCACTTCATTAGCTTTTGAGAGTTTGTATGCTTGACATCTGCTTCCCATGTCTGCAATTTACTCCCACATTCTACCTCAACTCACAAATTAATACAGATAACTTTGAAAACAGTGCCTGACTAGGCACTTCAATGCTTATTTGCACATGTTAAACTGAGTTTCTCCTGGTCTTCAGGAAATAGAACCTAGGATTTTTTATTAACTGTTTTTTTTAATGCGAAACATGTTTTTGCAATGAATGTGTACCATTCTTGATTAAAAGCTATTACCTATAATAATGGGCAGTATAACATTTAAATATACCTCAGAAATTCTGCCTTGAAAGAACTCAGAGTGAAAAGGAAGCACCATCTACTGTATATGAATTGAGCAGCATACAAATCTAATAAATTACTATTAAGCAACAATAGATCAGATTGGCTACAACCCTGTCAATCTTCTATAAGGCTTAAAACCTGGTTTATCACTAGGCCTAAGATGGGTTTTTACTCTGGCTTTTGTTGTATGCATGTTTTCTTTTTATATTTTTAACATGGTTATAGTCATTAATTTGGGATAGGCAGCCCTATAAGTTGATTAATAAAACAAAATTTTTATTATTTTTAAGGTTTCAAAAGTAAGTATCACTACCAATGAAAAGCACTTATAAGAATAATGGGAAGCCACAGAGCAGCAACCAAAACAATTACTAACATCTTCTTCCCCTGCCAATTTTTATTCTTTGTGTATGAAAGTACTGCATTGGAAGCATTAAGGTAAAGGTTCCCCTTGCACATATGTGCTAGTTGTTCCCGACTCTAGGGGGCAATCGGGAGTCATCTCAGTTTCTAAGCCGAAGAGCCAGCATTGTCTGATGACGATTCTGTGGCCATGTGGCTGGCATGATTAAACGCCAAAGGCACACAAAATATTGTTACCTTCCCACTGAGGTGGCCCCTATATTTCTACTTGCATTTTTACATGCTTTCACACTGTTAGGTTGGCAGAAGCTGGGACAAGTAACGGGAACCACCAAACGGCCGACCTTTCTAAATGACAAGCTCAGCATCTTAGCCACTGAGCCACCCCACCCCCCACCCCCCACTGGAAGCATTAGAAATAGTCAAAGCAATATTTCCCAAAGCTTTTCCCTTTTCTTCCCCATTAGTTTTTCCTTTTTCCTCTTCCATTTTGTTGCTTGTTCTGTTGTTATTCTAAAAGCAATAACATAAAGATTCCATTCATATCTCAACTGCTGTTTCTTTTCAGTGCAGACTTAAGAACACACCTTGAGGATATCACTGTCATAGGTATAATCTATTGCGGGAGAAATGCGCTGGGAGAATATTTGGCCCATCATGGTCCGGTATGCTTTCCCATCCACATTTGCTAAAGTATGATGAAGGACTTCATGAAGTTCAGACTCTTCCAACTGAGGAGGTGGAAGATGTTCACTTTTTAAGAGCTCCATAGCAGTTGGCCGTTTTGAAGGATCGTGGTTCAATAGCCAAGCAATTACCAGTTTCTAGAAAGCCAAAATATATAGTGACATTTTAAATGAATAAATCAAAGAGTTTTCTTTCTAACTTCTATCTTTAGATATGTCTTCCTAGTTACACACAATCAATATATATCCTATTTGCTAATGTCAGAAAATACAAAAATATTGAATCGTATTTCAGCCATGCTAATGAAATCTGTATAATATTTAAGTCATTTAAAAAAAAATATTACAATATTATTTTCTAAACATTTGTTTTGTTTCAAGGAACTAAATTACTAATTTACTATGTATTATTTAATCCTAATGGGGCAAACAGACATTGATTATTTATTATTAACTGCCAATAAAGGAAAATATTTGTAGCTTGGTCCTTGGTGCTCTGTGAACTTGGTTATTTTCTTGCATATGTTTCATTACCCAAACATTACCCAGTGACTATCACTGATAATGTTATTTACTTTGGGTAATGAAACCGCTGTAAATAAACAACCAAGCTCAGACAGCACCAAGGACCCCTCATTATTATTATTTTCAGATTTAACTAGGAAACGGACCAGAATTAACCTTAATGGAGAAAACAGATTACCACCCAGAGTTGCTCTGGCAGTGAGATGTGTGGTCTCTAAATTTGATAAACAAATAAATTAAATTGTTAACACACAAATAACAATTACTTTAAAAAAAAGTGAATACCTGTTTTGCATTTTTCACTTCATCAAAGTCTTCTGGAAATTCAATAAATGGCTGAAAACAAAGCACATTAAAATTATGTGATCATCTTAAAAGTTATTTGTATCAAAATGAAAATATCTTTGCCATTTATAATTATGTAGGGTAGCCTTTCCCAACCTAATGACCTTCAGGAGAGTTAGACATCAAATTTTTTACTTCCCAGATAGCAGATCCAAGGGTCATACTAGCTAGGCATTATGAAAACTGAAATCCATCGTATCTAAAGGGTACAAAATTGGCTAAATACAGTATATCAGATAATGACTGGTAACTTAGACAATTTCTCGCCTATCTTTCTACTGTGCCCTACAATACTTAACACAAGCAATTGTATAGCGTAAATCCTATATCTTTTTATACCATTACACAATTAATATAAACTAGAGGTAAGCAAGGTGTCTGAAAGAAAAAAACTGTTTTTACAAAATACATTAAGTGGAGACAAAGCATCTGTCTTCAAAGTGCTAAAGCAGCCACCTGTTTCAGAAGTTTCAAATGTCAGCTTCAAAAGCTGCTTTCAGCCATGTCCACACATACATGCATGCCCAGCTACATTGTCCATATAGGCACAGGCATGAAGCAGCTAAGAATCCCTTGCAAAAGATGTGGCTGCTTAAATAGTCTTAAATAGTAGAAGAGAAATTCTTCATTTAAGCTAACATGTTTTATGACACACCTTTTATTAATGCTTTGTATTGTCCTAATACACGCAATCCTTGAATTACAACCAGAATTAGAACCAGAATTATCATTGCTAAGTAAGATAATTGTTAAGCAAGTCACACCTGCTTTTATGAACTTTTTTCCCATGATCATTAAGCAAAACAATAAATCACATGGTCGTTAATAGAATCTGTCTTCCCCCATTGATTTTATTTGTCAGAAACCAGTTGTGAAGGTAGCAAATGATGATCGTGTGACCCCAGGATGCTGTAATCATCATAAATGCATGGCAACTGTTAATCACTCCAATTTTGATCATTTGACAGTGGAGACACTGCAACGGTCATTAAATGGAAGAACCGATTGTAAGTCATTATTTTATCCTATAATTTCCTATAAAATAACAAACTCAAAAGAGGCTAATAGCAATGCTCTGAAGATATATGAAGATTGTATATATGATTAAAACAAATGATTATACACACATACACATTTATTGTTAGCAACTGAGTTAGTTCTATACAAGCTACAGCAATTGGCATTAATTTTTTTTAAAAAACTGCCTTATCAAATAAATTGTTGCTGGACAAATTATAAATGAAATTTATACATACAAGCCTTAACTGACTAAGAACAAAGATTCTTTCCGATGCAGTAGTCATTGGATGATAGGACATCTCAAAGAATATTATACCCAAGCTGAAGAGGTCCACTTTCTAGAAAAAATAAAACAGGAAGTCAGTATACTTGCAAGAAACAGAATCTGGAATCTGAACAGTCCGGGTATCTTACTTAATCAGATTGCTTATCTTATAGTGGGCCCATTTAAAAAAATATTGGGAAGGAAAATGCAAAGACCTCTGACTGCAAATTGAATTCTAAGATAGTTGATAAAATAACAGTGACAGCGTACAATTGCTGTCATTATACTTTTATATAATACTAATGTTTGAAGTAAACATAGTATCCAAATATCTCGCTAGGCAAGAGTGTGCCTTTAGTGTTTATTTATTTATTTCAACAAGCCGGCCTGGCCTGATACCCTGGGGTTTTAACTAAATTTAATTTTACACTAAATTTTATTGTTATATCTTAATCGTCGGTTTAACTGATTTTAATTCAAATTTTCTAAACCATAATAATATTGTTTTTAATTAGACAGCTATTATGTAATTATTTTAATTAGTTTTTAAATTGTTGTTGTTATTTGTGTTTTATTGGCTGTAAACCGCCCCGAGTCCCTAGGGAGAGGGGGCAGTATATAAATTAAATTAAATAAAATAAATAAATAGTGTGCCTAAAATGTAAATAGTATGTAAAATCAATCCTCTTTTAAAACTTCTGTGTGATTACAAATGCCATTCTAAAGGCTTTCGTCTATGAATAATAAAAGGTTATTAAAATTGTTATTGTTTCTTATATCCTCTTTTTCTGCCTATAAATCAGTGTTTCTCAACCGCAACAACTTTAAGAGGTGTGGACTTTTCAACGCCAGAATTCTGGGAGTTGAAGTCCACATTTCTTGGAGTTGCCAAGATTGAGACACACATTTTAAACCATGCAGGGAACTTCAGTAAAGCAAAACCAACTCATAAGAACTCCATGCTGTAACAGAAATAAATGGCAATCTCTGGATCTAAGCAGGAAACCTGGATCTTTCTGTGGATGTCACATGATGTCATTGAGGCAATTTCCCTGATAAGAATGTGAGTCTTACAGACATTTTTACCTGATTGTATGTAGATTTAGTACTTCCTTGGACTTCTGGACTCACATAAAGAGCAGTACCAACCATTCCTGTTAAGTTACCTGTAAAAATCCAAATATTTAATTATTGAACTTTATTAACTGCTTCACTGTCTTTTGAATGCTTGGAAAGTAACTCACACTTTTTACATTATTTTTTATAGCTTGAAAATACAACTAATCTACAACCAGTTTGCAAGTATGAATCCAAACGGAGGTATTTGCCTAAATATTCAGACTCCTTTGCTTTATAATCTGAGCTGTGAATATGCTTGTGTGGTTATGTGTTCTTTTAAAATCCAAGTTTTTACTATTTATTGAAACTCTTTATATTCCAGGTATTCACTGTATATTTTACTAATATTATGCACATTATTTTATGAACAGAATCCCTGTTTCATTGCAAAATGATTAGGGAAATGTTGGAAGAAAAGTCCTTGATCAGAAGCAGAGTAAAAGTTAACAAGAAAAGGCAACTGAGGTTTTAAACTGCTAATGTATTCAATGGAGCTGCTGTTGTTCACAATAGAATGCTAGAAACACTTGTTAGAACAAAGAATGTCATAAATATGAACATTTCTTAGTCTTCAAACATGAAAACGATTCATACAGGATAGTGGTAGAGTATTATTGGACTTGCATTGATCAACATAAAGTTGCTTAAAAATTAAGCTTGGCCAGCATTTGAAGGACAAATGCTATACCTGATCCTGTAATTTGAAAGATAATAATTTATTTCAATCTTGGAAATCTGCATTTCAAAACTATATGTTTATTAAAGCAGGAAAACATGCTGCTTTATACCTACCCAATGGATCATTTTTAACCATATTTTGGTTGGAAACGTCTTCTCCAGGTTTAGAGTCTACCTGAAAAGGAAAACCCACCATATCTGGTTATATAGTTCACACTCTTAGAACTGAATAATGGCTGCAAAGCAAAAACAGTGTTGTTTGAAAATGTATGCAAATGGCAATGCATTAGACTTCAGTCCCTGTTCAGTTACAGAACTCATTAGCTGGATCTTGAGCTAGTCAGTGAGGATACAAATATGATATTGACAAGTATGTAAACCATAATATGATGCACAGTGTAAGAAGAATTAAGAAGATTTATTAGCCATATAAGCTAAAATTAAAACATAAATAATAATCTATCACAAATTATATATTACAGCATTTACCTTTTGTTATAAACACTTACTGTATTTGCTGGGTGATCTGTTGCCAAACCAAAGTCACCAATTTTCACATGATCTTCTGAATCTAAAAAAATGTTGACAGGTTTCAGATCTCGGTGAATCATTCCCTTTAATAAAATCAAATAAAGTTTCATATGAAACAGTGTGTATATGAATCACACCTCAATAAGAATGTAAGATTAGACCCTCCAGTATGAGTAAAGCTCAGCCTTTTAATAGTAGTGGGGCAAACTTTGTTTACATTTCTATATTGGATGATTATCAGAAGTGATGATCAAGCTGATAAGATGATGATGATTATGTAGGCACAATTTTTGAAAACTGCCCAGAATATTATAGCATATGTTATAAATATTTTTATTATTGTTAATGCTACTTGTAAGTCTCCTTGGTAGGACTGATATTCTAAAAACAGAATATACTAATAAATATAGTATTAATATCACTGAAAGCCAGCTTCTTGTGGTTAAGGTATCAGGTCAGAAATCAGGAAACTGTGAATTGTAGTCTGGTCTTAAATATAAAGCCAGCTGGGTGAACTTGGCAAGTCACTATCTCTCAACCTTAAGAAGCAATTACTGGCAAGCCTAGCCAAGAAAAACACAGTGTCTTACCAGGAGTCAAAAACTGACTTAAAGTACTTCCCCTTAAAACCATCTAGTATTACTACTACTGTTTATAATTTCATTATTAACATTGCACGCAAAGTGAATTCAAAGATATATGTGTACAGTTTCAATTCAATATTACTACACTAAAAATAATATTGCAAACCAGCAGAGATAACTTAAGTACCCAAAAAATGTTAACACATGGGAAAAACCTGGGAATGGATAAAGTAAAATTATATCGTAATGGTATTAATAGCAAATCAATAATATCCCAAACTTGGGATATGAACAATCAATAACCTAGCTTGCCTGGAACTTTTGGAGAGGCTGTTACCAGAAGGCCTCCATGGGCCAACTGCGCCCACAGAATTGGCACTGAAGCTTTACTTTGCAAAACTGCACTGCAGCTGGATTTAAACTCAAACACTGTTGTCCGAAAATAGCACTTGCTTGAAATGGTGCGTATCTTCCCAGAATCATTTATTTTCAAAGGTGATGAGAAAGGCAAATCAGTCCCATTCTATAATATCTTGTCCATAGCTTCACTAGCTGAACCACCACCACCAGCAGCAGAAGCATGCCCAGAACATTAAATAATAACTAAAATGAATTACGAAGAGATTTAAAATATCCCACAAAATCTAATTTTACAAGGTTAAGAAAATACAAAACACAGCTACATATAGCAAAATGTGCCAAATTTTATTGGTACAACCAGGAAGGACACCAGATTCGCAAAACAGGATTTAACCGGTTATCTCTGACTAAGGAGATACATCACAGGTAGTTAGTCAGATGGTTGTCTTGCTGACAGAGGCAAACATATATTGTTTTGGATTGTTTAAACATATAAGGAGTTTTGCTTAGGCTTAAAGCTGTGACTTCGGATTCAGATATACTGGGAAGCACAAATAAAAACTGGATAGCAATGTAATAATTGAGACCTCCCCTGCCTTTACTTAGGGCAGAATAAATTTTTGGTAAATAATGAACTAAAACCCAACAAAGGACAAGAGATGTGCATGTGCTTGGCATGACGGTCCATCACTGACCTTTTCATGGATATAAGCTAAACCATCCAATATTTCCCGGAAAAGTCTCCAAAGACGATTGGTATCTTGGTATAAACCTTGATCAATGGTATCTCGTAATGTGCTCTTTTGACAATATTCCATCTTTAGATGCAAGATTAAGGAGAAAAAAAATAAAAACATATAAGAAGTTCATCACATATATAATGGTTACTATTTTACAATCCAGATTTGGGATGATTAATCATTCAAATATTGGAGGCTTCCCTTTTAAAAGAAATTTATTTAAAGAACTGTATTCTGACTGGCTAAATTTAATCCTTTTTTGAGGGCAGTTTGCTTGCTTGAATTTCACTTGCTTAGCTGACTGACTGTAAAGAAATCTGTCCTTCAAAGAAATCAATGTCTTTTTACCTTGTTATGCTAAGTAGAAAGAAGTTTATATGATTCATAAGGATGCTTCTGTATACTTATATTGTTTGATCAATTCTAAGGGTGTATAACACCCTGTCATGGTCACCATTATCATTTTCAAAGGTACACAGTATTTGATTAATCCGAGTATGCCAATCTTGAATATTTCATGCAATAGGCTGAGGCAAATCTAATACAAAGCAAAAGCTTTTAACACCTGTTCTCAAATCAGATGCAACAGGTAGATATATTTTCCCACAGCAGGTGGCAGTATCTGGCTGATCTTAAGAAGTTGACAGGATTAATACATGGAGAGGAGACAATCTGGAAATCCCAAAGCTTTAAACTATTAGAGTTGAAAATTCCACAGTGCTAAAGTCCAAACTGAGTAATCAAAACACATCCCAGCACATCTCATGTCCACATTGAAAACAACATGAATGTATCCATGTAGTTATTGGGAGGTGAACTTCAGCTGAGAGAGATTTCGCTATTTTAAGCATGTTCTGAAATAATAAAATTGTAAGGCTGAAAAATAATCATTTCTCACTGATTTCTTAGATGGCTTCTGATTCTGGATACTGACTATAATGTTACTTCTAACTCAGAAACAGAAAATTTTCATTTTATTCTGAATGCATTTGTTCTGGCTGTACCAAATGATAATTTCCAACCTGAATATAAAGATGGTGCACAGTCTGAATCACTGATGTTTTGTTTTCTTCACTATGATTCTCTTTCTCCTTGTAATCTTCATCCTAGATCACAAAAATACAGACGTACAATATAAGCAAACCTAATTCTTCACTACATATATTTAATCAGTTCACAAATCCACTGACAACATTTATTTCATTTAAAAGCAACATTCTTATGTGCTCAAATGCCAGATAAACCTGTTTTATTTGTATTCTTCCATCCATCATCACAACATGGGTACAAATACTCTATCAATAAAGCAAATTGCAACTTTATTGTGGCTTTTAACTGTAAGCAGAATCATTATCATAATACATGCTGCAGATCTTTTGATTATCAGACTATCAGTCCACAGAGTTGAAAAAGGAGACTTAAAGATATATTTTCAATAGAATATTTACCATCATCTGATTTCTACTATTGTCTTCTTCATGTTCAAAAATGATATCACTTTCAGAATCTGCTGCTGGCCTAAACCAAGAAACAAGAGCTTTTAAATATCCAAATCTTTGCAGAAGGTGCTTTTCAATTTTTTTTCCTCATGTGTTCCACAGAGGTATATTTAATATATTTTATATATCTGGCCGCTCCTCATGTGTTCCACAGAGGTATATTTAATATATTTTATATATCTGGCCGCTCGCAGTTTGTACTGGCGGGGGGGCAGAGATCGACCTCGAGGCCCCCTAGTGTGTGGGGTGCCCCAGGGGTCGGTGCTCTCCCCCCTGCTGTTTAACATCTATATGAAACCGCTGGGTGA
>JAEANM010002586.1:0-24195 GCA_017656035.1 Myanophis thanlyinensis | reverse complement strand
AGAGAGAGAGAGAGAGCATGCGTTCATTGAGCTCAAGGGAAGCTCAGTGGAACACAGAGCTAGCCTCAGTGATTGGCTGCAGCGGGTCATGGAGTAGAGCATGGCTTGATTGCCTGGGTTGGATCATGTGCTCTGGAAGCTGATGGTGGCTATGGGAGACAAATAAACCTGGAGGCCATCTTTCACGAGAGGATAAGCGAGGAAGGATGGGTGTGAGGTTAAAAAGAGGGCGAAGCAAGAAGAAAGAAAGGCCTCTCATGGTTCACACTATAGATATAATTCATTCCTTTTCCTGTCTAATACAGGATGGAGATAAATAAATACCCAGGCAATGCTGGGTTATCAGCTAGTAAATTATATGAAATTTTAGCATAGACTTCTGCAAGTAACCAAGGGGAAGGGAGGAAAGATGTCCCGTGTCATGATGTTGCCATGCACGTGCTTGCAAACTAGTAATTAAATAAAAATTGCATAATTAGAATAATGTGTACAATGATGTCCTGATGTGCAGGATATCACTGCAGTTTTTACATAACACCCATATGGGAAACTGCTCTAAGAAGTCTGCCTGCCTCCCCTTTGGTTTCCCTTTGGCTGTTCTACCCAAGTCCTGTGCAAGTTTGAACTTCACTGAATACAGTCCTGATTTTAATGGCATCTCTTGGCTTTCATTTGGCAGACCAATATTTTAAACCCTGTAATCATCCAGGATTTCTATTAATACATGCAGGGTGGAAAGAGGCATATTAGCAGCAATGGCCTCCTGCTTTGATTTGCACTTCCATTCCTTGTTAAATAGTAAGAACCCGGCTTCTGACTAACTTCCCAAGGGACTACCAAACCACGATATTCTGTTGTGCACACAGAAGATACATTACAAAATGACGTAAAAAACCTCAAGATGAAAAAAAGCAGCCCCATAAAAATGTAGCAGCAGCTTCCCAAATCTCAAGAGTGAGGCAGCAAAATTGATTTTAGCTGAATAATAAAAGAAAAGAAAGGGCCTGAGAGAATAAAAACATCTTCCTCTACCACTAAAAAGATTGGATTGGGATTTTATTATGCAATCACCCTGTTCTGTTCATGTAGTTTTGCAGATGACATTTTTTTTCCGTTTAAAACACACATATGCATGCACACAAACGGTATTATACATGTTTTCTTGCTGCAGAATGGGCGAACTCTAAAATAACAAGTTTCCACGTTCTCAAGGGCATTCCTAGTCAAAATTGGAACAGCAGCACACAAATGCTTTTTGAAATCTCCTCCTAAACTGTGGGACAGGGTTTTTTTTTCTGAATTTTTCCATGGAGAAGGAGAAATTCCAGGCAAATTCTCAGGAGGAGAGTTTATCCTTAGTAGTGAGAATACCACCACTATTGAAAAACCCAAATGGTATCTCCCCCCCGCCCCCTTCAAAAGGCAACTGGACTTTCTTTGTTTTTCCTTAAAGACATTTTGCTTCTCTTTCAAGAAGCTTCTTCAATTGTGAAGTTTTCTTCTTCAGTTTTAGAGCATCTTTTGGAACAACCATGATCTGGATGACTGAGAATCTCCATGGGCTATTGAAAAACCTTCATGAGGACGTGAGAGAGAGAGAGAGAGAGGTGAAGGTTGTGTATGAAAACATGTTAAGTATGTCAATGAAAGAGATACATCAAATTAGTGATATCAATGCATTGATTTGTATGAGAAAATTTTAGCTTAATGAAGATATATCTATAAGGAATTATGAATATGTAAGTTAAAAGTGTGGAAAATGTATGCTTCATTGTGGATTACCCTTTGTAGGAGTTATATTGGGTGGCAGAAAAAGAAAAGAAAAACTTTCATGGAAGGAGTCAGTATTTGATAAGAACACAAGAAACTATGGAAGCCACAAACTGGTAAGAGATGATTGTATAAAAAGAGAAAGAACACTCACAGCCACCACATGAGCAGCTGTTTAATTTGAGAGTAAGGGCATAAAATAATCCACTGATAAAAACAAAAAAAATATGTTGATCAGAATGTCAACAAAATTCTAATTCTTTCTGGAACACATTTCTAAATGATTACTGGTAGGGGAAAATGATCAAAAGATTCTTTTCTGCAAAGCCCTACGTTAATATTAATATTAATATTCCCCTTTCAAAATGTATTAAGTATCTTGCCCAGACATTTATAGCACAGCTGAAGGACATATATAGGCTTTAATTTCTTGGAAGAAGCAATCATATATATTTTATGGCTGATGTCTTAGACTTAGACAGAATGAAATGAGTATTCACCCAGTCAGAATGAAGATGCACAATCCAAAATTCTAGGCTCTATTTCCCTGTTTAATCGAAGTTATCACACACACATACACAACCATATTGATATTCTCAATCAGTTTTACTACTGCTACTTCTCCCATGCAATTTTCTCTCTCAAACTTTGGTGAGAGTCTGTGAGCTTGTTTAAAGATCAACTTTTCACCTCAAGGAGTTCATGGTCAATTTTGTTGGACAAGGCATGAAATTGAATGGATGATTCTTGGATCTGCAGCCATAAATCAGGGATATTCTGCAAGGTTTCATTCAATTAAATCAACAGAGCCTACTTTGTTACAAGACCAGCCTGTCTTAACAGATACACTTCCCAAAGTCATGAATTTTCCTGTCTCAGTGTTCTGAGTTCAATCTCTCCTGACTGATCAATATTTGGAAATGACACTTTATTCTTCTAAAGAAGAGGAAGGAATATATCTTCCATTTTTAATAATGATGGAAAGAATTGTATTTCCAATGCCTTTCATCAATCCAAAAATTTAATGCATGGATCCTTTCATAACTGAATACACTGTTCCATATAAAATAAACTTTCCCTCCACAAAGTAGGGGCTTTCATTATCTTATTAGATTTGCTAGTACCAGAATATTTTTGAAAATGATTTGGATAAAGTAACAAAGGAAATCAATCTACATCACAATAAGAAAATAAAACTTCCAGTTCAAAAGTTTCCTAAGACTTCAGTTGTTCTTGCACACAAAGACTTCATTTTGCAGTTGAAACCCAGAGAGAAATTTAGTGAAATGAAGACCTACACAAAGAAAGAAATGCCCCCAAGGATTCAAATTAAACACCCAGATCACCTTGCAAGACTTCTGAAAATCTGTCCCCCCTCCCCACCATTCCTGACGCTAATTTTGTGTAAAAGTAAATGATAACAGAAGAGGACATATATAGCTCAAGATTTATGTACTATGTTCTTTTATTAATCATATGATTTGCAGATTAGTAACCACCCAGAGTTTGATATAAGAGATACTGTAAATGTATAAAATGTTTATATAAACGAACAAAAATTAATTGTGGGATCCTTGACACTCTCTTCAGTTTTATCATTTTCCTACAGACATTTTGTTAACCGACTTAGATAACACTTTCAGTATATCGGTGTTCTGTCTAGTTGGTACCTGGATGTCTTCAGGAAAGCAACCAAACTCAAAGAGCATCAAGACTTCCACTGAACTGTAATCCTTTGCCCTCCTGGTGGACTTTGGGTCAACTGGAAAACCGACAGCCTGGAAAATGGGATCACAGAGAGGCAGCTACAAGAAGCCTTTTTGCACCCAGCACAGTTGAGCAGAAATGTCTCCTTGCCCATGATGGCCTTGTACTAAGTCTGATAGTTGTCTAGGCTGATAAACTGACATTGTATGGCTGAGCGAAGAGAATGAAATGCTGCTGGCTGAGAGTTATCTGCTTCTCTTGACACAGAGTTCCCTGCATCTCAGTATAAACCGCCTCCAGCAAAGACGCTGGATGGGCTACAGAGCCTGCCTCTGGAACAAACTTAGACATGCATGATTGTGACTCGACTGCTGATGAAATGATGTTCAGTTCAAGGCACAGGCAAACACAACAGCCAGGGTGTTGTTCTCTGCTGCTTTGTGGTGAGCAACTGGAACACACACAGCATCACCACGCTGCATTGCATAAAAACAGAGGCAATCCTGCATAATGCTAAACATTTTGGCTTCGAGAATCTCTTTCCTGGTAATAGATCCTTTCTCCTCTGTTGCATACCAGTTCATTTACGATGCAGAAAACCTCCTCCTCACCTTTTGAAAAACAAAGAGGCTGCTGAATGCGTGGTTACAAATGTGCCAGAAAACTGATTAAGTATTATACTTGGAAATAAATCTTGCCAGCTGCATTATGCCCGGCTGCACATGATATATGACAGCCGTGGCCATGCATTTACAGATGCATGCAGTACAGATAACACTGCGTACACACACAGGAGATTTTATTTCTGGGACTAAAGACCCACTAACTCATTCGCTTTGATCTTCCATGCTTTGGTGGATGGGAATAATGGAAATTGGAATCAAATTTGGAGGTCAGACTGGAGAGACCATAGCAAAATTAATTTAATTTAATTTAATTTAATACAAGATTTCTATACCGCCTCTCTCCCGAAGGACTTGGGGCGATGCACAGCCATCTAAAAACATAAACTCATAAAAATTAAAATACATTTAAAATGGATTAAATCAATGGCCAATAACCAAGTTATAAAACTTAAAAATTTAAAACAATTTAACTAATTAAAATCGTACAAATTTAAAATGTAAAACCCCGTTAAGTGTTAGGCCAGACCGGCTTGCTGGAATAGATGGGTTTTCAATGTGCGCCGGAAGGTCCGCAGGTCTGCAATGGTCTGAATCTCTGGGGACAATTCGTTCCACAGGGAGGGTGCAGCCACAGAGAAGGCTAGTATCCTCAGGGCTGTCTTTGCCCATTGGAGAAGCTTTTGAGGTGGGAACTCATGTAGGCTGGAGCCAAACTTGACCGGCTATAAATATCTGATATGAATTGCAGGATGTGAGTGATCGCATAGAAAAAGAATCTCTAGATGGTCCCATAGTGAAGGAGCTGGAGAGAGGAGGAAGAGCTGTGGTGAAGATGGACTGGAGAGAACACATAACCGTCCCGCTTCAGACAGGTTCAGCTTTGTTTTCCTTAAGTACTGCATTGTTTCACTTATCCTGAATGTCTCTAGTTAGTTCTAAAAGTCTTAATTTGAATGTTCCTTTGCAGATCTTCGAAAATTCCGGTCCTATAAAGGGGGCTCAGTAAGAGATCTCTTGCGGGCAATGAGGAACAAGGTATGTGTGTTTTGCGATTGCTGATTGTTTCTCCGATGTGTTTCTGGCTTCTAAATACGGGGGAGTCATGCTGAGATGCTGATTCATTGTCACAGCTGCCTCTCATAGGCACATCAATTGCAATTTTGCATTTACTTTGTAGTTAAACCCAGGAACAATTCTGATCGTGCACTTTCTAAAAATTTGTGTTTGAATAGAACTGGGCTAAATAAAGAAGATTGATTAATTAAATTAAAATTAATTAAATTAATTAAAAGTCCTGGGCCTTGGCCTGTTGGGAACCAGACCGTGGAAGTGGCAGGCGAGCGCCCATCCAGAGCTCCATCTGTGTGAGCAATGTGTGCCTTACCACTTTGCAAATAGAGCTGCACAGGCGCTTGCCCACCACTTCCATGTTCTGGTTCCCAACAGGCCAGGGCCCAGGACTGAGAGTTGGGGACCCCTGTTTTAATTAATTAATCTTCTGCAGCTTATTTATTTGGTCCTGCTCTATTCAAACACACATTTTAGAAAGCCCATGATCAGAATTGTTCTTGGAGTCTCTCCCGCCACCAATCCACATAGCCAGAAAGGTTGGGGACCACTGGATTAAAAGATCTTCCAATACTGAATGTCAATATGAAAGGCATTTCCTGATGTGACCATGAGCAACAGCTCTAGGAGAAGAGGATTAAGTACAAGTAGTGCTCACTTAATGACTGGTTGCTTAGTGACCTCTCCAGAGCTACTTTCAACCAAGAGTTCCAACAGCTACACACACACACACACACACTTGATTGCACTTTGGGCATTTGAGAACTGGCTTGCATTTGCAGCCATTTGCAGCATTCTGCAGTCACATGACCATGATTTTTGGCACATTTGGGCAGTTCCCGTCATTGACTTCCAGTTTTCAGCAAAAAACGCCCACTAGGGAAAACAGACTTGCTTAATGACATTGCTTCACAGCATTTGCTTAGCAAACAGTGCAAAAAAGGGCATGGGGTCGGGCATGGTCACATGGTGACCCTCCTAATGACCGCCATGACTTAGGACCATAATTCCGAGCTCAATTAGGGTTGTAAGTCAAGGACTACCTGTATTGTTTCCTGATCAGTTTCCCCCCATGCTGCCATTTGTGACAATGGAGAAAACATTGATCTTTTTCTTAGCAGAGTAAATAGCAGTTGCAGACATCTAATTTAGACCATAAAAATGGCAGTGGACCAAAAAAAAGGGGCTTGTTTTTCCCAGTAAAAGAGCTGCTTTTCTTTAAAAAAAAAAAAAAAAATCTCAGGAAAATCAAAGGTTTCTGTTACCTTGGGTAACGTGATCCGATGACAGTGCTCGATACAGTAATACAGGCAGACTATCACAAATGACAACATTTTAAAAATATGGATTTCTTACCAATGTAAGCGAGCGCATGCCTACCGTTGCCCCTTTCTACCTCTACTTACAGAAACATCACTATCGAGAACTGCCTCCGGAGGTACAGGAGACCCTGGGATCTGTCCCAGATGATTTTGTGGCCTATTTTACGTCGCGTTTCCCTCACCTCCTGCTGCACACTTACAACGCGATGCGCATCTGCTGCCTGGAAAGACTGTTCCAGCCTTATTACATGCAGAACTCGGCCAGGCAGGTGTCTCTGGGAGATGCTGTTTGACGGTTGGCGTTGCCTTGCACCTTACAGGGCCGAGGCATTCGGCCTGCCTTCTTAACTTGACAGACTGCAAAAGAGTGAACCAAAACCAAAGCAAACTCTTTTGAGACACAAGACGTCTCAAACGTGCCTTGTACTCTGCCTGCTCGGACTCAGGAAGAAAATTCCAAGTTGAATTCGAATCGAAGGGAGACGGGACGGGACCAGGATCCAGGTTTCTAAAGCAGGAGCAGTCAAAAGGAGTTCCCAAGAGGAAAAAAAAAAAAACCGGGGTGGGATATTTCCCCATCTCATCTTATGATTTCAAAAAGACCCCTGTCTTGCAGGGTCTTCTAATACTGGCGTCCAGGCCTTTTTACTGCACAGAATGGTTTTGTTTTGTTGTTGTTGTTTTTAAAAAAGGATTGAAACTTTAACATTGCCAAGCACCTTTTGGATCTCAGGAAAAGGATGCTCTTAACAGTAGCATGCGGTCTCTGTACCACTGCCAGCTTATGTACTTGAAGCAGATAGGAAATAATTTGGAAAGGGCATGCCAGATCCAATACAAACATGTGCCCCTCCCCCCACCTCCATTGCCACTGTCCCTGTCTTGGTCTCCAAATACGTTTGGGCAGATCTCAACTTGTCCTTAAAATTACACACGGACAACTTCTGTACAGAGCTTGCAGATATGGAATCGTAATGTTAAGCATCTAGCTAGCTGGAGAAAATTATTATTCCAATGCTATTTCAGGTTTCTTTTCAAGAATGTGAGTCATAGCTGTGTAATTGAAACGCGAGAATTGACAAAAGTGCTTTATTTCGTTTATCAGATTAAGACGGTAACTCTGTACCCTTCCCGGGAGCGCTACTGAATTCAGTGGGGTTTTGTTTCTGAATAGACAAGTATAAGATTGCACTGTGAGATGTTCGTCCAAATGAAGAGTTGGTAGGGAGAAAAAATATTTGGATATAAGTTACACTTTAAAAAGTATAGGGAAAGCAGGCACATGGTTACTGGTGGTCCTGTTAGGTCATTCAAGCCCAGTTTTCTTTACGCACAAGCTCTTGTTGGAAGCTAAATTGATGGATTTGCTTCCCATGCTGAAGGATGTGGTTTTCCTTTCCAGTAGCTTTAAAACTAGGATGTGTAGTTTTATACGTACAGAACAAATAAGAATCCCCCAACAGCGTGCTCCAAAGTTGACCTATTTGTAACGCTCTTTTACAAAATATTTATTTTGTGTATTTATATTTATTTAATTTTTATCACACGTTAGTACCGCATTGAAAATGGTACAGGTGAAACATGCCAAATTGCTCTTTTTCTAATAAAAGCAAAGCCCTCTTCAGGGTAGCAATTGATTTTTTAAATAAATAAATAAATAAACATGAAGAAGGAAGACCATAGAATGCATCTTTTCCATTGACTTGTTCGTTTTCGTTCAATCAGGATAAAAATGCTTTTTTTAAGATGAGGTTTTTTTTTATCTACATTCCTGTGCTTGTTGTGAGTCTTAAATTAGTAAATTATTAATGGCTAATTGTGTGATCGGGCATTAATATGGGGACTTGGTTTCTGCTTTGTCTTTTGTCCGGTTTATTTAGGGCTTTATATTACAGGGATATTTTTTTCCTAGTTTTAGGCTACACAGTGAATATTAAGGTAAGATATCCAAAGAGAAACATTACAGCATTTCAAAGCTTGAAAATAATAATAGTCGTAACTTAACTTAATTGATATCATATTTTTGTAGTTCTATTTGTACAGGACTTTTATATTTCTTCTGAATAAGAGCTTCACACAAATCAAGAATAAAAGTAGATTTTTGAAACAGTTGTACATTGTTCTTTATTTCAAGTTTCTGTGCGCGACTTCTTTTTCATCTGAATGGAGGCTTTGAAACCTTTTTTCCTCTACAATTTTGTAGCACCTCCATATTACTAAGAATGAGAATCATTCTTCTCCACATAGCCTTCGCAAAGTGTTCACTAGAATTAGTCATAACTTCAAGCTTCCAAATTGAAGCAAATAGAAGATAAATCAATAATTAAGTTGTTTTTCTGATTTGTGTACATTATTGGCCTGTGGCCTATTTAGGATCAGGCTTTGTGAGAGGCAGACTGGCACACAGGCTTCTCTCTTGTGTGAGTGGAATTGTGCACATACATGCCAGCCTGACTCATCAGGCTGCCTGCACAGGACACCTGTTCCACTTTTTTTTTAAAGTTTTTTTTATTTTTAAACACAAACATAGATACACAAACAAACAAAACGTAAAAACATATAAACCTAAAAAACACAATCCAATTCTATGTATACTGTCTATGGTGTCGGTTACAATTTTTGTGTGCCATTCTTTCATAGTCTTCACTTACAATTATATATAAGTTATCACTTTGTTAATCTTAATGTACATTCATATCTCACCAATTATTAATGTTCTTTTAACTAATCTATTATTCCAAGGACACCTGTTCCACTTTTGAAGCGTTGGGCAACTTTGTTGAGTCTTGACGCCCAAGACCACACCCCCAAGGGCTTCACTTCTCCGTGCCAAGAGTTCGCTGTATTTGGAGATTTTGTGCTCTTTTGCAAAAAAATTGGGCATGGAGAAGCCTGAAGGACACAAAACTGCCCCAAAGCTTTCTCTCATGTGAGTGGAGCTACATGTGCGCTGGCCCACCACTTAACACAGTCTGGTTCCCCTCTCTTCCTTCCCCTCAGCCGGGCCGCCAAGCCACAAAGGAGGACTGCTACACTACGTGTATACATTGGCCACAACTATGGAAAGTTTCATCGAGACCTGCATAACAATATTTCTGCCCCTAAGCCTCTTGCAGAATTTTAATCTCCCATCGTTCTTTTTGGACCGTAGGGAAGAGATTTATACAGAAGTTTTGATATGAAAGTTTACTTGGCAGAAGGAATATTTTAAAAGGTAACCATTGTGGCTCCATCTTGCAAAAAAACAAAATATCCCAAAATCACAAATGGGTAAGACCTTTATTCAACTCAACCAAAATTGTACTGAACAAACAAAAATATTTTTTTAAAAAAATAATTAATAGAGCTCCTTAACTCTCCGTTATATTCCCATAAGGACTGCCTGATATGTGTAACTTCTGGAATACCTGGTTCATATCTTCAAATCTGTTATGCGAAATACTGTGTTCATCTGGACATTTGACTATGTAATAATGCTTTTATAATTATTATCCCCAACAGCCTAGATATGCAATCATATCCCTTTCATTTCCGGAAAGACACTCAAATTATGCACTAGAGCCTGTCAGGATTGGGCAACCACATCCAAAACCCAATTGAAGTAACAAACTCTCCAATTGCCAGACCTGGACTACCCAACATGCATTGACTCTCAAACCTAGTAGAGTTGAGTCAACACCTGTCCTTCTCCATTCAGCTTCCCTTAGCCTCAAGATGCTGGGGCAGATCCTTCCTAGCCTCCCTGGGTCAGGCAGGATTGAAAATAATTATCAAGCATATTGAAGACACAGCATCCCATGTTGATGGACGACTTCCCACTGTGCCTTCACAAAGAGATGCTCAGAAGAAGCAGAGAGATGGTAGACCCCTGTGACACCCCTCAAACCAGAGGTCTAAGGGTAACCCACTGTTCTGGTGGAAGAAGAAAAGCCACAGCACATTGTAGCTCTCACATGTGCCTTCATTTGAGTATTTCAGTAATTAATCTATACTGATGGCATGTTCCTTCCTCAAAATCATACCAATCTCCTTTAATGCTGCAGTTGGTCATACATTTTCTACTTCTTTTAAAGCCTAGTGCAGAGCTTTTTCTAAGCCCACCTATCACCATTTTATAGTAATATTCTCCTGCATTCTCTCCGGAAATATTTTAAAAACATCATGTATGCTTTCTACTCCACCGAGCTTAGCAACCAATAATTTGGCTCAAAGGCAACATAGCTGTGCATAAATATTAACAGAGTAATTGGTGCCCTGTATTTCTTGTTCTTCACTTGTCATCAATTGTTTATGCCTGTTTAGTCCTTGAGATATGGTTATAATGGAGCTTGCCAAGGCCTCTTCCACCCCTAAGACACCCCATGCTCCACCTCCCCTTGAGTCTTCACATGTTTTCCTTCTCTGCTGAACCCGAGCTTTCCAAAAGGCTTTGTAGACCTTATTGATGAAGCAGAATGGCACTGCCATGTGGTGCAATTCTGGAAGGGGCCACCATATTTTTGCCATAGCTAAATTGAACGCTGGTAGCTGCTGGAACCGCCACCACTTCCAGAAATTACACCACATGGTCAAGCAATAAAACAATATGATGCAGGACTCTGTAAGGCCTCAGAGCTCTTCAAAAGCTAACTGAGGAGGACAGTGTGGGGCCTGGTGGGGTAGGAGTAAAGTTCAAGACCTTTGCCCTCTCCCACATGGTCCCTGCATGATCCCCCCCCCCCAAACTGGGTTCTTTAAGTGTTAGGATAAGGGTTAGCCTTAGGGATAAGGTTAGGCTAAGGTTAGAGTTAGTGCAAAAGCTACATTTAAGGGGAGGCATACGGTGAGGATTAAAATAGGATTACAAATGGAAATCAACTTGGCATTAGGGTAGGACTATGGGTAGGATTATTATGAAGGTTAGGAAGGAAATCCAGTTAGTGTTTGAGTTAGCATCAAGGTAATAATTAAGCATGGGGCTAGGGTTAAGGATGGAACTCAAGGTTAGGTTTAGGCTTCCATTAATTCAGAAAATAAAAATAACTATGAAAGTCTGAATGCCCCCAGCAGTCACTGGATCTGAGGAGGATGAGCTGGAACGGGGCCATCAGACAGGAGTACCATGGATCTCCTAGCACATTCAGAGCCTGGTAGCTGATGAGGATGTACCGTAATTCTGGAACTGTCAGGCATTGGGGGGGGGGATTGGAGTGATTGACCAGATGGACAGCTGCCTGTGCAAGCAGAAGAATGGGAGGCATGGCTGTCCCAAGCCAGCTCTGAAAAGCAGGCTGCCTCTGATGAGGAACAGCTGCCATTCCTGCCCGATCCACAAGCATGGAGAGCAGAAGGAAGAGAAGCCCAGAAGAGGTTGGTGAAGCTACTCACAAGGAGCAGCCTTGTCCCTCCTAATGAGAAACACCAGGCTCGGATTTATTTAACCAGGCATTGGAAATCTGGTCGTTGTCAGGCAACCTTTTGCTTTCCCATTGCAATGTCTTTGGCTCCATGATTTACATTTCCCATACCTTGCTGTTGTGCTGGGCATCATGAGTTTTCTTGTCAGAACTATTCTTTGGGTAATCGTGTTGGCACTTCTCGTGCCTGGATTTCCTTGGTGAGACTTGCTTGTGAGTTGTGCCGCTTTGGAACACTTAAGGTCCATCTGTGGACAACCATCTGCTGGTTTACCTCCCTTTGCTGTTCATCGGAGCCTTGCTCCCGTGTGTCGCAGGTTGTTTCATTGTTGCTCATTGAACTGACTATGTGAATAGATGCTGACACTTCTGCAACTTTGGGAATTGGACTGGGGAGGGGGGATGTTGAGGTGGGGTGCTTTACTGGGATATAATGTGTAATAAACATACTATTCTCTCACCATGTGCAGCTTGCGTGACTTGGATCAGAACAAAGATTCAGAGATTGTCATTATGTTTAGAAGGCCTCTAGCATTTAAAACCCAAAATATTCTATTCTGTGTAAAATACATTGAAATAATTCTATTTGGATGGAAACCCAGTTAGAGTTAGGGACAGAGGTGAAATTCAGCCGGTTCTAGCAGGTTCACTATAACCGGTAGTAAATTTTCTAAGCAGTTCAGAGAACCAGTTGTTAGAAGAAATCTGATGGTGCAGTGCTTAGAATGCAGTACTGCAGACTACTTCTGCTGACTGCCGGCTGACTGCAATTTGGCAGTTCAATCTTGATCAGCTCAAGGTTGACTCAGCCTTCCATCCTTCTGAGGTGGGTAAAATGAGGACCCAGCTTGTTGGGGGTCATAGGCTGACTCTGTAAACTGCTTAGAGACCTGTAAAGCGGCATATAAGTCTAAGTGCTATTGCTATAACAAGCCAGACATTCCTAGGAGTTAGATGGGCCTGTGCACTTCCTTAATTAACACTTTGATTTGGCACATGAACACACCCTGACCCACCCATTTGACTTCCAACTGAAATGATAAAATTAAGTACAGATAGTCTTCAACTTACAAACATTCACTGATCATTCAGTTACTGAAAAAAGTGTTGTGTTTTTCACACATGACCTTTGCACTACCCTGGTGGTCATGTGACCAATTTTTGATGCTTGGCAACTGGCTTGAATGTATGAAGGTTGCAGCATGCTGGGGTTACGTGATCACATTTTGCGACCTCCTGACAAGCAAAATCAATGGGGAAGCCAGATTCATTTAACGTTATAAATTTAACAACTGCAGCGATTCACTTAACAACTGTAGCAAGGAAGGGCATAAAATGGGGCAAAACTCAACAACTGCCTTGCTTAGCAATGGAAATACTTAGCTCAGTGTTGATCGTTAAAATGAGGACTACCTGTGACTGACCCACAATTTTTGGTCCCACCTCTCACCTATTTGGCTGACTCAGGTCCCCTGAGGCTGGGGAAGAAGAAAAATAAGGGGAAGGGCGGAAAGGCCCCTCAGCGAGAGTGAAAGTCAAAACTCCAGTCTCTGTTCTTTCCTTCTCCCATTTGCTTGATGCATCTCTTTTTTGCAAAGGGGGGGGAGGGAGGGAGAGAGAATTTGCACAGCAAATGCTATTTCCCATGGAACAGCTGGTAAAGTTTTCCAAGACCTGAAACTGGCCTTATGGCTTTGTGACAGGAGTTCCATCCTCCCTCTTAGAAATCCCTCCCCCACCTCAGTGGTGGAATTCAAATTTTTTTACTACCGGTTCTGTGGGCGTGGCTTAATGGGTGTGGCTGAGGGGGTCGTGTCTGGGTGGGCAGTTTCTGTAAGCAGGGCAATAAAGGTTTGGCTAGAAACAGCACCAGAATGTTTTTTTTTCCCTGCCTTCCTGACAGGATTAAACCTGTAAAGTGGAAAAAAACAAAAGGAGATTTCTTCTAACAACCGGTTCTCCAAACTGCTTAGAAAATTTACTGGTTCTAGCGAACCTGCTAGAACCTGTGGAATTCCACCTCTGCTTTGTCGGTAAAGTGATCTCTTTTTTAATATATTGTCTAGGTTTGTCTATTCCTCCCAAGGAGCAACTGTCTTTTACAGGTAGTGCTCAATTTGATGATCACAAATGAGTTCAAAAATTTCTGATGCTAAATGAGAGAGTTGTTAAGTGAATATTGCCCCAGTTTGTGACTTTTCTTGCCAAAATTGTTAAGTGAATCACTACAATTAAGTGAACAACCCAGTTGTTAAGTGAATCCAGCTTTTCCGTTGACTTTGCTTGTCATAAGGCCGTAAAAAGGCGATCACATGACCCCAGAATACTGCAAATATCATAAATATTAGTTACTGAGCATCTAAAATTTTGATGCTGCAACCATGGAGATGCTGCAACAGTTTTAAGTGTGAAAAACAGTCGTAAGATTTTTTTGTCAGCACCACTGTAACTTTGAATGGTCACTAAATGAACTGTTGTAAGTTGAAGACGATCTGTAATTTCATGGCTGCAGTCACCATCTACAATGATCTTGGAGCCCAAGAAAACTGAATCTGTCACTGCTTCCATTTGTTTCCTTTCTATTTGCCAGGAAGTGACCAGACTTAGGTTGGTTTGTTTGTTTTTAAAGAAGTGTTTCAAGCCAACTTTCGCACTCTCTGGTTTTATGCAGATTACTTGAAAAGAAAGAGGAGACATGAACAATAGGCTACCACGAGTTCTGAGGAGGGATAAGAATCAGCAAATGAACAAAAACAGCTGGCTAATCAATCCAAAGAAGGTATCCAGTGACCAGTACAAGCAGTTTAATTTTGAGATTTTGGTTACTAGTTAGCATTAACATTGTTCTAGTCTTACCAGTGACCAAACATATTACAAGTAGCGCCTATTTCCTTAACACAGTTGGGACAGAAAACTCCATTGCTAAATGATGCAAATGTAGAGTGAAAAGTCATGTGACTGTATACAACTTACCACATCAGTTCTGGCTATGTTTCTTAAGCAAATCACCACAGGTTAAGTGTCATATCAAGTGACTGCAACTTGTGACTTGATGCTAGCTTCCATTGATTTTGTTTGTCGGAAGCTGATTGCTAAGGTTACAAATGGTGATAATATAACTAATATAATTGTAATTGTTGTAAATGTGTGTCAGTTTCCAAGTGCTCAAATTGAAATTACATGATTGTGGAGAAGCTACCAAAGCTGCAACTTTGAGAACCACCCATAAGTCTCCTTTTTTAACACCACTGTAACTTTGAGTGGTCACTGAACGAGTGATTGATAAACGAGGATTACCTGCATAAGCATGAATTAATAATTTTCCTACCTGTAGATCACAACACACTAATTCTTACACTTACTTTATTAGAGAATACATATTAATTTATGCATGCAGCTAATAGTTATTGTGACCATTATCTCCAAAGCAATATAATTTGTATTAGCAAGAGTTCACAGTCAAACATATATATAGTTGCATTTATTAGTCATCTATTTGAAGAAGAGTATAAAATTTAGGTCATGCTGCTGGTCCCAAACCATTAAATTTAAGTCATGTGATTGCTATTTATATAATGATTAGTTACTTAATTTTGTGGAAGAGGTACTTCAATTTTTCAACTTTCATTTTGTGCTCTTCAATATATCTAAATACGATATCCAGAGCTATTTTTGCTTCTCTCCTGTATCACTTAACCTTGAATAGCTCAGAACATTAACTACAGAACAGTAATATTTTATGCACCAGAAATGCATTCATGAAATAAATTAAACACATCAAGGCAACTCTATTCTTGTATGTCATGCTATAGAAATATTTTCCTTTAATACTTTGAGCAATATAAATTCCTTTTTTATACAATCCAAATCCTAATTCTGCCTGATTTTGCTACATCTTTTAAACAAGAACATACTTCATTCTTGCTCAAGTTTATGTTTCTTTAAATCCAAATTTCTTTTATGAGAGATAAAAATGATGAGCAACAACCAAGAGTACCTGCATTCTTCCACATTTAAAAACCCACACACAAATGTTGCCATGACTACATTTTGCCCTGTGTTTACAACGTAATGCTATTCAGCAAAACTGAAGACACATACTGACTGCCTTTTTGTGTATGGTATGAACAGCCAAGCCTATTCAGTGTCCAAACCTAAAAGTTTAACGAGATTCATGCTCACAACTCATTAATGATGTAATCAGAATTTGGCACACTGAAGAGGAAAAACAAGCTTATGTGCTAAGCGCCATCAACATCACAAGAGCTTAAAAAAAGACACCCACAAAACGAGGCTCAAATAGTCATGTGACATTTTGGGTTATTGTAACCTTCAAGTTTCCAGGTTCTTTTATCTCCAAGGACTTGAAATGGACACCTAACATTAGAATTATCATTAAAAAGGCACAACAAAGAATGTTCTCCCTGCATCAACTCAGAAAGCTCAGACTGCCCAAGGATCTGTGGATACAGTTCTACAGAGTAATTATTGAATCTGTCATCTGTACCTCAATAACTGTGTGGTTTGGCATAGCAACCAAATAGGACAGGTACAGACTTCAACAGATAGTTAGGATTGCAGAAAAAACAATTGTAACCAGCCTACCTTCCACTGAGGATCTGTATACTGCATGAACCAGAACGACGGCTGAGAAAATATCTATGGACTTCTCACATCCTGGACATAAACTGTTTCAACTTCTCCCTCAGGACACCACTATAGTGCATTGCATGCCAAAACAGCTAGACATAAAAGTAGGGGTTTTTTTTGCCCATGCCATCATTCTGCTGAACATTTAATTCCCACAGCACTGTCTCATCTTTCCTACTATCTTCTCCTATTATGATTTATCAGCTGTTGTTTGGAACTTATGATTAATGATTGTAACTATGATTATGACCTTGCAGTTTATATGTACATTATGAGCTTATGCATCAGAGATAAATTCTTTGTGTGCCCAATCACACTTGGCCAACAGAGAATTCTATTTCTATTCTTTTTTCAGGTTTCCATCCAGCAACCACTCAGTCTTGACATCTTCGTGATTGGGATACAAACAATCTAGAAATGGCATAATACAAATCTAGAGACTTCTTCAGAATTTTATATCACAGGTTGCTAGCTTGGCAATCTTGGATAACAAAATGCTCTTGTCCCTTCATCCCCATATATAACATTTAAAATTACTAAACTCTCATTCTAATCCTGTAACATTTCAGCACTTTCCCTCCCCGACTATAATACAAAATTGTACAAGAATGCTGAGATAGTGAATATTATCTCTACCAAAATAATAGAAAATACATTTCCTCTGGAGTCTGTTAGTTTTAAACATGGGGAAGAAACAGGAAGATGCCAGTAAATCACACAGAGGATAACGCCATAATAGAAAAAGCAGATTAACCTCTTAGTCCTACTATAAAAATGAACTTATATATGGTAAGACTGTTTTAATTTATAAAGAAAAGGTTTTTACAGAAAACAAGTTTTGGGAAGAAAACTGCAATAACCCTACCATGGTTCCTAGTGAATATTTTCTTACTTTTCCATCTAAACTAATATGTCGATCTGTATCTAGACACTTTATTGTATATTTTAATCAATTTCCCTGAAGTTCTTTATATCTACAGAAAAACTTTGGAGGATTGAGGAAGCTTTGTACTGAATTCCAGAAGTTCTATTTTGTCTTCATTGGAAATGTCCTAAAATTGGGATCACTTGATCCAATCACAATGGAAGTAGTTTGATCTTAGAAACTTGGATTGGGATTTTTTATTTTATTTTTTGGTGGAGGAGTGGCACTTCAAGACATTTTCAACTTGAAGCATTTTATCTATTTCTACATGGTGTTAACAGTGATATATGCATTATATAAAATAATTTGCTAATTCAAGTAAAAATAAAATTGAAATACTGTAAGCTAAGGTACACGACTTAATTTATATTATAAGCAGTTGCGTCCTTTTCGCTGATGATGTAAAATTATTTAACACCACTGACAATGCTGCTGCCCTACAAAGCAACCTTGACTATGTGTCAGAATGGTCACGCAATTGGCAACTTAAAATTTCAACTAATAAATGTTCTGTCCTACAGATTGGCAATAAAAATCGGAACACCAAATATAAATTGGGCAGAAACAATGTCATAGATGACCCTCACTCTGTCAAGGACTTAGGAGTACTCATTTCGAAAGATCTAAACCCCAGAGTTCACTGTAACATTGCCAACAAGCCACTAAAAGTTGTTAGCCTAATTTTGCGGAAGTTTCTTCTCCAGTAATATTGTATTGCTAACTAAGGCATACAAAACCTTTACTAGACCAATTCTTGAATAAAAGCTTATCCGCCTGGAATCCACACTGTATTCCCAACATTAACACGATTGAGCTGGTTCAGAGATACTTCACAAGAAGAGTACTCCACTCCTCTACTCAAGAATAGAATTCTCTATGCCACCAGGTTTAAAATGTTGGGCTTGGACGATCTGAAACTGAGCTGCCTGCAGTCCGATTTAAGCATAGTACACAAAACTGTCTGCTACAACATCTTGCCCGTCAACTATTTATTCAGTTTTAACCACAATAGTACACGGACAAATAGTCGATACAAACTCAAGGTAAACTGCTTCAAACTCGATTGCAGGAAATACGATTTCAGCAACAGAGTGATCAGCGCCTGGAATGCTCTACCCGAGTCCATTATTACAGCCTCAAACCCTCACAATTTCAACTTGTTTACCGTGGACCTCACTCCCTTAAGAGGTCCGTGAAGTGCATAAGCGCACCAGCATGCCTACCATCCCTGTCTTACTATCCCCATTTATTTGTATTTATTCCTTTGTTTATGTTTATGTTCATACCTATACTTGTTACCTTGTGCATGTTTAACAAACAAAATAAATACAATAAATGAATAAACTTCTTTAAGATGTTGTTATATTATTATTGTTATTGTTATTATTATTTATTCGATTTATATACCGCCCCTCTCCCGAAAGGGAGAGAAAGATGTTCCTTGAAAGGAAAGGTCTGCCTTCCTCAATTGGGTGTTCTCAAGATGCTTTGTGAAAATAATTCCCCAAATTCTCAAATTGAATTGAATCATAGTCCCAGAACAGTTACTATGTTGGGATAGGCTGTCTGGGCACTTCGCACATAATGAACTTAAATGTTGAACAAAGTATCTCACCATCCTGGATTCACAGGTAACAATGAGATTTGCTGCTCTCATGACTTTTAAGCAAAACAAAAACCTCAAAACACTTGAAGAGAGCCTCAAGAAAAGCCTGAAATATATCCCAACTGGGGGAGCATGAGAATATGAATAACAGTCCGTTTCTTATTTCTAAGAGGATCATTTTCAATATAAAATAGTTGCAACTAAAAGTTCTAATTTAAAGTGTTGGCTAAATATGGGTTCTGTTTTATAACAAGCCAATTTTATAATGACAAATTTTTCTAATAGCTAAATATGCATGATTCTTTAGGAAATATGAATTTCAAATAGGATATTACATTTAAACTAATCTACCCTATAAGTGCTATACTTTTGAATATGAGTTATTAATGTCACATCTTATAAACTGAACTATAGCTAAGCCCAAAAAGATTATAAGTAAAAATATTTTTCCATGATGCTAGTAAATACTTGGAAATCTGGGGAAGTGTTCCAGAAGCAAAAAAATTCCCTGGTTCATGTGATTTGTGTTTATGCATGCTGTAAAAACCCATTCTCGATGATCTGAAGAAGTAGTTTCTTTCTACAGATGCATTTATGATTTATCCCGTTCCACAACCACCCACATTTTGGTTTAGTATTATCACTGAACCCAATATTAATGGATTATAAACCAACTTGGAATGAACAACTAGAATAAGTTAGTGGTGATAGGGATGGTATTTTCTTTCAAAATAAATGAAAGAAAATGTTACCTCCAGACAGGTAGTCTTCAACTTACGACAGTTCATTTAGTGACCATTCAAAGTTTACAACAATACTGAAAAAAATGACTTATGATTGTTTTTCATACTCGTAACTATTGCAGCATCCCCGTGGTTACATGATAAAAATTTGGACATTTGGAACTGAGTCTTATTTCTGATGGTTGCAGTGTCCATCATTCACTGGCTGAGCTAAACAACAATCACTCAAAATAAACTCAACTACAAATCTCTACTACATGAAAAGTATATTTATAAATTGTCAGTCTCTGAAGTTCCAAACAGTAATTTCTGAAGGAAAATAATTCATTATTAAATCAATATTCTATGGTTATATACAACTACAAAAATGTATATATACCAAGATACCAATTACTATCATTTGTCTCCTATATGCTCAATCAAATGTTATACTCTGGTTTTCCCAAACAGACAAAATTTGACAAAACAAGACTGAAGTCAATATACCAAACCTTAAATTTACTGGCTATTTCCATATTTTTCTTCAGTAAAACATTAGAACCTCATCTAGTAGATCCATTATTTGTTTCTGAATGGCAAAAGAGTCCCTAGTCTAGCCCTTCCCCACCTTTCATTTATCTAGCAGTTTTGTGTTCTCAATTTACTGAAGCATTAAGCATCTGTGTAACACTAGCTAACATGCCTCAGAGCACATACAAAAAACAAGCAGTAATGATAAGTCTGTATTTTGCATCTTGTCTACAATGAGGAGGACCCAACCAGAAGTTGCACAAAATAAAACATTACCTCATAGCACAAAAGAATGTCAGGAAAAAAAGTAAGAGACCTAAAATATATTAAGGCCTATATAGTATTAATAGCTCTAAAACCAGCAAAAGCAAATTCTTTAAACATGCCAGAATTAGGAAATTGTCCAGAAAGACAACTGAATCTCTGGAAAACCAAGGAGTTCAAATACTACTAAAGAAGGATAAGGAGACTGCAGAGAAAATGCAGGAATAATTTGTATCTGTCTTCACTGCTGAGGATAAATGGCAGATATCCATGCTTGAAATGTATATCTGATACAATGTTGTATTTGACTTCCAAAAAAAAGTTCAACATCCCTTGACAACATTTTTAGTGTATAATTTAGTAGTCATAAAATAAGAGATGGCATTATATAGTTATCTATTAGAGAACAACAAAAAAGGAAAGAATGCAAACAATGGAGTTCCCTAGGAATCTGTATTTGAGATTGGTACAGATTTACTTTTTATTTAAATAAGAGTAACACAATCAAAGATTTCCAATTCAAATGCTGTATTTATCCAGATCTGATCTCCAAGAATTAGAGACTACCAAATTAACAAATCAGAAATATTTTCTAACAGATTAGTGGTATTCGAACCTAGGCAGCTTTGACATACTAATAAAGAATAATTCGAACAATTCCAGCCATAAAATAACCATGTTTTTAAAATTCTAACAGGGTCGTTAAATCAAGCCAGCTTAATGTGGAAAACCCAGTAAGAACAGCTCAAAAAGGCAAGCCCTTTTCAATGAAATCCAGAAAGGGATAGGGAGAGCAACAAATATATGATCTGTTGACACTTAGTAATGAATTTTCCCATCACCTCAGATTCTTGCATGGGTTCATATTATCTCCCCCTATGTTAAGGGCAGAAAACAGTAACACGACATTCTTGTCCACACTTAAGGAAGTAAAAAAAAAGAAAAAATTGAGGCCGATTTGGCTACAACCTCCTAAATCCACTAAAAGTGGAAACGAGATTTGACGCGGGATGTCTGCTAAATTAAAAAAAAAACCCAACCCCCACACTTTCATGCTAGACTAGTTCTCCATAATCAAGATTTCTGCAGATAGTTTGCCCTCCTACCCCTACCCCCAAAAAACGGTATTGAAAGGGACATTTCTCCTGGCACCTCAACTCTTTATTTTGGGTAAATTACACTTACTCCCACTATTTCCACTCCCCCTCAGGATCAATGCAGCGTCCATGTCTCGCAGCCTTTACCAAAAAAAAAAATCCCTTTAAATTAAGCAAAGGGATGGCCAGTGGCGTAGCCCTACGGACACGTTCAGAGCCCCCCACCCAAATCCCCCTAACGAGGGGCTCGCCATGAAAGACACCCCCGCCCTCGTCCCCCCCTCACACAAAAGGCTTCCCCTCCACACACACCTTCTCTTTCCCCTCCCAAAAGGACCTAACGCAAAAGCCCTCTGTATCCATAAAAAGAAAAGGCATCCGAACCACGTAAAGTTCCGCCGCCATTACGGGGTAAGAATGGAGAATGGAGCGAAAGGGAAAGGATACACCCCCCCCTTCCCACCCCCTTTTAGGGCTTCGTTACACCGACGAAGTACTTTCGTTGCCCGAGGGCTTTCCTATCAGGTCCACCGCCAGAGGAGGGGGCAAATTATTATTTTTTTCAACCCTCCCCTCCCCAGCCCCGCGTTCGTTCCCAACTGCAATGCCACAAAATGGAAAACAAATGCCCAACCCCGAAGCACCCTCGCTTCCCCTTTCCTCTCCGACACGAACAACGCTGGCTCCCGCAGCCGCTGCAGCCTCGCTCGCCTTAGAAAAAAATAATAATTATAATAAAGGGAAAAGGCTTGAAACTAAGAGGCTCTTCTTTCTTGCCCGTTCTCCCTTCGCTCTCGGCATCCCCGAAAGAAAGAGAAGCGCGGCATTTACCTTCCCGTTGAGGGCGTGAGTGTGGGGGTGGGTGGGAAGCCGGTCTGGGTATTTGTTGACTTGAAAAGCTGCCGAGCAAGAAAACAAAAAACACCGAGAATCTCCCCTGCCCGAGGCCGGTCGCCCTCAGCGCCGCTACTACCCTCGCTTTTTAGGGGAGGCGGATATTAGCAGGAGCAGCAGCAGCAGCAGCACCACCACCGCCGCGTGCGCGCGCCCGCCCAGGCACGCGCTCGTTACCGCCCCGATGGAGGAAAGCCCGCCCGTCCGCGTGTGTGTCTGTGCGCGAGCGCGAGACCCGCCCGCCTGCGCGAGCATACGATTCCCTCAGACTTGCGCGCGCAGCTGCTTCCTTCCTTTTTTTTTTTTTTTTTTTAAATTACCGACGTGGCGCGCTCAATGATGTCGCGGGTCAAAGCAAAACGCAGCGTCTTTTGTTTGTTTGCATTCGCTCCTCCCCTACCCCCCCCCCTTTCTCTGGGCTTCACGCCTCGTTCCCGAGCGCTTTTTTTTTTTTTTTTTTACAAGCCGCTTCGATGGGGGGGTGGGGTGGAAAGAAGCTGGCGTCGCGAGCACGTGACCCTCTCTTGTCCAATTAGAGGAGGCGGAAGAAAGAACTACTAGAGAATGGGGTTCTATAGAACGGAAGGTCTTCTAGGAAGATGATCGGGGCGTGTCTGCGTGCAGCAGTCATGTAATGCTGGGGAGGTCTGGCTGGTGGCTAACCTTAATGACACGCTTAATGACACGCTTAATGACACTGTTCGTGCTCCATGTTTCGACAAAGATGCTCTTTTGCATCGTGGCCTTTTGAATTGGGTTTAGGGTGATGTTAGTATGGATTTTTGCTTGTGTTTCAGTTGTGCGTGTTTTGCTGCTGCTGCTGCTCTCGTTTTATATTACTCTTTCACTGCCGAAGGGGAATGTTGCTGCAGCTGATACGAAACTTTCATGACATGGATTTTCCTTCTATATTAAACTTTCATAGGCTGTTCTTCAATACGGAGAAAGAGCGAGTTGGTGTTTCATATTCATACCTATGAACACATCAGCTCTTCTATGTTAATCAATTAGAGCAGGTTGAAACTTGTCAATAGTTTTGAAATTATCGTTTCATTAGAAGTTGAAGTGCTAAGCAGTTAATAATGTCAGTAGTAAAGCTCTAGCACATATTGTACAGTAAAGCATTAGCACATACTGTGTGTAATGGTCTTATTCAGGCTTTCAATTAACAGAATTTCTTAATGGGCCATTATTTTTAGAGGGCTTCTCCATGCTTCTCTTGTATATGTATACAGGTATATATATATATGCAGGTCTAGGTCTGTTCGGGTCTTTTCCCTGTAGGTTTGAGAATATCTTCGCAACGTTTCAGCGAGATCCCACTCGCCATCTTCAGGCTGGTGCCTTCTGCTTCCTGTCAGTGCAAGAAGTGTGTGACCGGAGCTGCTGTCTCTCTATAAATGCTGGTGGGAGAGCGTGGTGTGCTGGGCTGGTTGGCTGCGCTGTTGTCTCTTGATTAATTGATGGAGTTAATGTTGGTACAATGGGCTGTGTGATGGCCTTGTGAGTTCTTTTGATGTGATGTCCTTGGTCCTGCATCATAATCTTCTGGGTCGTTATTGTAATCTTCTGGGTCATTTGTGTCTTGATCTCTTTTCCATTAGCCTCTTGTATTGT
>JAEANM010002585.1:0-23564 GCA_017656035.1 Myanophis thanlyinensis | reverse complement strand
GAGGAATGGGAAAGATTTTTGCAAAGTAATATTTTTGTATAAGGTTAAACAACAGGGCATGTCTCTGTTATGATTTTACTATACTTTGTGTATGTATTCTAGTAAAATAGTAGTGTATACAAGGTAATGATTAAATGCAAAATAGTGTATAAATCTATTTTTTAAAATCCAATATTCTGTTATGTTTTATATAATTATACTAGAGCTAGTTCTTGTTTGATATTGCAATTTAGATTGAATTATAATAAGCGAAACACAATTTTCTTTCTTTTTAAGAAAGTATAACTTGCAGAAGAACCATTTTAACCTTTCCATAACCTTACTATCAAGTAAAGCAGCAGCTTTAAAAAAAAAATTCTCACCCATTTCCCCCATACCTACACATGGAAAGAGAACAAATGGAGAAATGTAAAAAAACTTCAAAAAGTTTCTTCATTTCTATACTCTACTAGCTGTATTGAAATCAGTTGGTATTTGCAAGTTCAAGTTCAAAATAAACCCAATTGCTACATACCAAAACCAATCTAAAATCTCTCTGGCTGAAGATGCTCAAGGGCAATTTTATTAGACCTATGCTGATGCTTTTTTGTTCTCCCTTCCTCCCATCCCCACCTCTGAAAAGCCACAATATCTAGAGATATACATTCAGAAGAAATTAGAGAAAAGCAAAAATCATGTGGAATAAGGCAGGATTGCAAATCTGCTTGGGTTCATGAATAAAATACATTAAAGCTGAGATACCCCCAATCACTTCTTTCTAATTTAATTCTTACTCACATTGAAGGTTGAAGTCAGAATTCAGAAAAGTGGTGAATAGGCAAATGAAATCAAATTTGTCTTCCCTAACTCCTCTCTCCCTTTTATGAATCCTTTAGTCAATGTGAAACACACTGTTATTTAAATTTCAAAACTATAATATGGGGAAACAAGGCTCATCTATCCAAAAATTACAACATGTTCCCTCTATCCTTCCTTCTGTCCACAGAACAATGCAGCCACCTTTTTTTTTTGTCAGAATACTTTTAATATCTGAACTATTTTTGAAAGGATAAAGCATTAAATGGTACTTGTGAGGAGAGGCCAGAGAGATAATTACCTGAATCCAGGAATCTGCCCAAAAATCTTGTTGGGAAGATTGTCTTCTGAAGAAGCCAACTGTAGTTCTGAGGATATGGAACAACTAATGTTAAAATAGCAGAGGTAGATCAGATTCACAGCACCATAGATAAGGCAGATCCTTTCTAATCTAGTTCCAGGACCTGACATGGAGAAAGACCACATTGGTCACTTTGTTAAGAAACCTTTGATACCATTGACCATGGTGTCTTACTGGCTACAAGGGGATAATGCAGCACTCCAGGCCATTTCAGTAAGTAAGAGTTGGTAAAGAAAGTCAGTTCGATGGACTCCAATATGTATAGTACCACAGAGACCAATCCCCTCTCCCCTACTTTCTAAAACTACACAAACCCACTAGATATGAATATCCATTGGTTTATGTCACCTCCAAAATGTAGGAGATGCTATGGGCATCCTGTCCTGGTGTCTGGAGATAAAGAGTGAGGGGATGGATAGCAGAGAACAGACTGAAACTGAAACAAAGAAAGACTGACTTGTTTTCATACATTATGGTTCTCTGTTGACAAATTGTTATCTGTGAATAAACAGGCAATGATGAAGCAGTTTCATGATTTGAGAATTCCTTCTTGTCAGCCCTTCTTAGGCTGGTAAGCTCAGGAAACAAGATCCACTTAAATGTATAGAAAGATGTTGTATTTGTAATAATGTAATCTTGAAAGCTTACCAAATTATATCTAATGTAATTAAAACAAGGTTACTCTGAATTTCTTTTTCATATTTTCCTCACTTCCCAGAACGCAAGGATCTTTTCGTTGAAAAGCTTCCCTTAATTGTCTTGCTGTTCCCTCTATGTTCCCAAGGAATGTGGTAAAGGAGTCTTTGTCCAACTTCAGTTGGTGTGTCAATTGCAAATGTGCCTGGCGCAAGAGGACCTACCTATTGTGACACTCAGCCTCATACACACAGATTACTGTTGTGTGTTTTCTATGGGCCTATCCTTAAAGTCTAAGAACTTGTAACTGGTCCAGAACATGGCAACTACATACTTACCAACTCATTACACTTGGAGTATATTACACTGATTTTCAAGGCTCTGCACTGATTACTAATATATTTCTAAGTACTGCTAAAGGTGCTGCTGTTGAGCCATAAAACTTTCTCCCAAAAACATTGGTCTGTCCTATTAAACTTGTTGGAAACAGCTCCTAGTGATTCCATGCTTCTGGGAAGTGAAGGCCAGCAAAACTAAACTGACTTGCTTCTCTGTGATGGCACTAATGCGCTGAAACAGTGCTTCCCACTAGATATGAGACTTATTCTTCCCTACTACCTTTCGAAAGCTAGTAAAAACTAAATTATTTTAGATAGCATTTTCATGATTTCTTGTCCTATTTTCACTACTTTAATTATTTTTTCTTTTATTTTTATTGCTGTTTATCTGGATATGATAGGTAGATATTCTGTCATTGTTATATTCTTCATGCAGTATAAATTAAATGATAGAGAGACAGATTGGTTGCATGACTCCAATATTCCATCATAAAGAATAACAAGAACTTGAAACAAATCTAATTATTCCTGTTTTCACTGCTTCAGCATCAACAGTGCATTTTGTAATAGTCATCACTCTGATGCTACTACATAACCTAAAAGAAAAGAATTAACCATTTTAACACTTATTATCCAATGTTAATACAGAATAAGTTAATATGGAAGACATTTGTGATTTGTACATTAAAATTCCAATTTTGCATCATAAACCCATTGAAGCAAGAACTGTATTCCATGAGATCTCCATTAACTATCTATGCCCATGCAGAAAACATGCTTAATTTTCTTAGATTTTACCAAAAAATATGAAGATTCTATAGAACATATGGTGCCAATATATTATTAGTATACAGTTTACTCTAGAGACTCAGAGTAGATACATTTATGAAAGTAATGCTATGGATGAATCAACTTCTCATTTGCTTTTTTAGGGACTAATGTATGCATTTCATGTAAGGGAAAAGCTTTATGAATGTATGGTTTGTAGCCATTAACCAGTCTAGGTAACCTTCTCCAGATTATGTGATAAATCAGAGGAGCCTGTTACAATTCCACCATAGTGGACAGATGTTTTAATGCGATAGGACTTATTTTTTCTTAGTGTGTTTTGTCAGTTAATAATTTAATATTTGCAACCTATTTGTGTAATCCACAGTTTATGCTTTGGCATGATGTATTTAGCATTCTCTGTTTAATTAATGGTAGTTACATAAACCACAATTTAGTATTATGTGGATGTATATCTCTTTGGTCTTGTATTTTATTTTTCTTGCTTTTGTATTATGTAAAGTGTCCAGAGTCATTGGAAGTTGAGTATTCTTTAAATCTATGTGAAATAAATTTAAGAAGTGTGTACAGTTACCCAGCAATTGAGTTACATGAACCAATGGACTGACACAATTTATGGCAGCTTTCTTATATTCCTCCCAAACCTGTTTTTTATGTAAGTTTTATGTGAACCATCTCAGATGAAGCCACATTGCATAGTAAATGTAAAAGTCAAAGTAATTTAAGAGATATATTTTCTTCCTTGAATGCACAGATGAGTACTTAGTTCTTTTAAAAGCAAATATACAAACCACATTTTCTCCCAGTAATGTACATAACAGCTGTTTCCTTTCAATAAACACACACGTGCATACGTGTACATACACATGTCCATTATTTTAAATAGGCTTACTTCTCCAGATGCTTAATTGTATATTTAAACATAACACAAAAATATATCCCAATGCTTATGATAAATCTATGAGGGAGAAGCAATTTGTTGGTATTAACACATCTTTTCCTTCCTAAGCAACACTTAAAAGTCCTATTTTTAAGTTCGAAAAATTGCTTAGGGATCTTACACATCTAATACTTTTTGACAGTAATGTAAAATTTATTCCAATAAAAAGATTTGATAACTTCTGAAAAGATAAAGCCTGGGATGAAAATCTATTCAGAATGGAGGTTTTGCAGCAGGAAGTTTCACAAGTGATAGCCATTTATACCAATTACATTTGATAGATAGCAAGAAAATAATGCCAAGATTGGCTGATGAGATTTCCAGACACATACAGAAGAGAAAGCAACATTGTGAAAATCAGTGATGGTCATGTGGAATTTAATCCCATCACAAATTTCAAATAATTTTATGTAAAATATTTTTCTGGCCTCTAAAATAAATGAAAAGTAAGGTCTTAGATGCAATATTAACTAAATTCCAACAAACATTAAATCATAATCTTTTCTGAATTTGATTGAATGAAGGACTATCCCTTAATATTACCAGTGAACTATTTTTTTCCTTCTCTTAATTGGTTTCTTTAAAAAGTGGATCTTTAAAAATTGATTTGTTCTTTAATTGTTTTTTTTTTTCCAAAATGCTTCTTTTGGGGATTTCTTTATCTTCCTAATAGCAAAACAACAATGGTTTCTACCAACCTTGTATTTTTCCCTGTTTCTGAAAAAAGAAAAGAAAAACTCCTTCAACGACCTTAGAGATTTATATTCAGTGGCAAGTACATGCTTAGATTTTAATCCAACATTTAGCAAGACTCAACAAAAAATCCATATGTCTAAATTTGAGTAACATCAATAATAGCAACAAACATCTACCAACACTATATGAACTTTGTGAAGTGGAAGAAAAACAAGTGAAGGATTGTATGATAAAACAGACTAAGAACTTTGAATACAATATACTGAAGGAACAATGGGAAAATATGTGGTGAAAAGATTGAAATTTACATTATGTTATAAACTAAAAATAAGTTTTACAAAATGATATATTTATATAACAGTTTCTCAAGCCCGGTGGATTTGGAAAAAAAAATCAAGAAATTTCTGGTTTCAAATACATAGAATTTTAAAGATCAACATTCTCACAGCAGTTATCATATGCAAAAACAGTATTCCATATATTTTTCTAATTGTAGAATTTTTTTAAAAAAGTTATGAAACCCTATTTTTGTATACGATAACTGCTGTGATATTATTTCCCCAAATTGAAAGTTTCTGTAATAGCTAGAACAAAAGAATAGCTAATGACAAAATTAGTAGATGGCAAAACTGATTAGTTTGATTAGAGAAAGATCAATAACCTCATTAATCGATGACTAGAACACCTTATGGACATGAGAAAAAAAGACAAAAATGAACTTATGATTTATGGGTTTAAAAATTAGAAGATTTGGCTTATGGAAAGAAGGAAATTTCACGTCTATGAAGATTGTCAATTATCCCAGTTATGGTTATTCCAAAGGTACTTTTCCAAAAGGCAATAAAACAAAATGATTTCAAGGGGAAAAAACCAAGGAAGTCCAGTTGCCTTTTGGAAAAGCACCTTTGGGAAAATGAAATTTCATGTAATCTTGGAAAGGGACAGTTAAAATATAAAATATAACTACTGTCAAAAAGTTTGAAAGCTGCTTCATTATAATCTTTATTTTTTTCTTTCTTCTTTTCAATTTCTGTTTTTTCTATTTTGTTTCTTACTTATTCATTATTCTTATTATGTTTCTTTTCTAATACTTCTGTTGTTTTTATCTCCATTAAAAAATCTTCAATAAAATTTATATTATTAAACAAAATTAGTATGGGAACTTTGTTTAGATCACTTCAAAAATAGGTTCCTGATAGCTTTCTCAACCAGACTTCTCTATTATTTAATTCCAAATTATTCTCTCTATTCTATTTTAGTAAAACAATACATTTTTGACCCTGGATTTAAGGGTTTTGCAAAAAAAAGTGTTTTTAAAACATTTCTATTGAACTCAAAATTATGCATATACAAATGTTGATCCAATGAAATGAACAATGACACCATGTCTAGAATAAGCAATTGTTGGATGGAGTGATGCCAGAAGGGTTTCTCAAGCTATTTGTGGCTTCAGCTGCTATTTGACACTTGACAACTGTTCATTTGGCTTTTTCTTAGCAAGCCATTAAAATAAATCCCATCCTGCAAAATGGAAAAATCTGGCACAGTCATCTTAATTATTTATAATGTATATATAACAAAATCTATAAATGGTAGTATATTATTTAGCACATTCCCTGAATTGTTCTTGAGTCAAGGCTTTTCATATATTATGTGCTTGGCTTGAAAAACAAGTGGCTTTTTCTATATGGTGGAATGATTCCTTCTTTTCCTAAGAATTCATCCTTAGTCAGGAGACTACCCAGGCATTTATCAGTGCAAAATCTGAAATGTTATATATGTGAGGCTAATTTGTTTCTCTTCCCCAAGTCATCCATCTATGTATTTGCACCTTGAGCAGAGATCTCAAAATCAAATCATCACAAATGCCAAAAGATTATGTCAAGACTGATTCACACTTTCACCTACATTTTTCTTCCGCTCACAGCTTGACAATATCAGGGAGCACGGTGGATGGAATGCAAAGGTGAAAGAATGGTAGTCAAGCATCCGTTGCCACCATGGTACATTGCTGGCATCTCAAGGACACACCGAGCAGATGTTTTGGCACGGCTGGCTGTTTCCCATAACAAAATGAACAGGAGTGATTGATGGACATTTTGGACTATGGGTGATCTGTAGGGAAAGGGGGGGATTAACTATGCTTGTTTTTGCATGGGAAACCCAGCATTGGATTAGCTTCTTTTGTGCCAATGTGGTTTATTCAGTAAAGTTTTATACTTTTGGTAAAATAATGTCCCAGCAGTTCCTTTTTCTGGTTTCACCAACTGGACAGTTGACAGATTAATTCATTAGCCCAAGAACTCAGTACTGAAGTTTTTGCACGCATTAATACAAAATTCTCCAATTAATCAAAAAATAAAATATTATACATAAATGTATGAAACTGCAAACATCTTCATGTAAAGCATAGCTACTTAAAAAACAGAGCAACTCAGCCTACATAGCTGCTAGTATCCTTCATTAGCCAGAACTTCAACATTTGGTTTGATTTGCTGTCTTTGCTCTCCTGGCCTGGTACCATCCAACAGGGAGATCATCTTTGCTTCTTGTGGTTCCCACTCATTGCTTAGTGGAGAAACCCTTCCAGAAAGCCATGGCAGCCCTTTCCCCTTCCTCCTCCTCTAATTGATTTGTCATATCATAGTGATTTAAAAATATAATAACATTACATAAAATACATTATTATAGTAATGTGTGGGAGTTTCAGCCTCTCTAGAAATATTTTTACCTGGCTTTGTTTTTAAATTGGCAAACAAGGAGTTAAGGCTCAGCCATCCTTTATTGTTCCCCCCCCCCAAAAAAAAAGCCATTTTCATACAATAGTTCTCCTTCTGACTATAATACCTGATCAGCTAACACATTCTAATTTTTATTTTAATTAAGAATTAACTGATCATTTCAAAAATTCTTTTGGTTCTTAAAGAGGTTAGGAGGTTGAAATGGAATCTGGAACTGATTTTGAGTCTTTTGTTTTACCTAATGGTAAAGGTCTCACTCATGTACAGAATTTTGCGGCAAACATTTGTTAATCTGGTTTTAAAGAAAATTAAATGAATCTCTTGAAAAGAGCACGAATATACTTGATATGAACAAACCATAACTCTAATGAATTGTTTTCTGACTTACTAATCACATGCCATGTATACATAATTATAGTATTGTACATCTTTTCACTTTTGTGGGGTGTCATTAACTATTGAGGTTACAGTATTTCAAATAGTGAGGATGTTACAATATCTGTAACAAGAAAAGAATCTTTTCAGCTGTAGCTTTATGGCTATAGTACTGGGATCCCCAAATCTTTAGGGTCACTTATCACATCCAGAACTTGGACAAAATCATTGCTACACTCATATATCAAAAGTCCATGGAGATTTCAGTTTTCCAGATCATGGTCGTCCCAAGGGTGCTTTTTCAACTGGACTTTGTTTTTCCTTGAAGATGTTTTCACCGAAGAAGCTTCTTCAGTTCTGACTTTTAAATCCTTCCATCTTCCACCATTCAGTGAGAACTGAAGAAGCTTCTTGGCTGAGAAGCAAAATGTTTTCAAGGAAAAACAAAGTCCAGTTGCCTTTGAAAAAGCACCCTTGGGATATAAATCAAATGATAAAACGGGTCACCCCACTGATATATCCATAGGCACTCAAAATGCAAGGTTGCAGCTGCACTCTGTTTTATTTTCTATGAACATTAAAGGACTTTAAGGGAATTTTAGATATAGAATATGCCTTTTGGTACTTTGCTTTGCAAACAAATAAATACAATTTTCAATTAACAGCCCCTACATGAACTAGGCTATAACTGTTTGATTTTAATCACTGTAAATTACACAGTATATATATTTGATTGTATATTTATAATTTTTATTAAATAAAAATACAATTTTAATTAAAAGACTCTTTAAAAGTAACATTTAGGATCCATGAAGGAACATATTAATGGATAAACTGTCACTTTTGGGATGTCTGGATTAAATCTGACTCTCTCTACGTGCCCCACTGCCCTTTAGAAACAATGTATAACTCAGTTCTTTTTAGGTAATAAATTGGATTTCCTGAAGAGCTAACTCTTGCTGACAATAATTGAGGATACTGTTGCTTTTATTAAGGTTAACTATGCAACTTCACTCAGAAACCTCTGAGTTACTGCTCTTTCCTGTGTATGTCAGAAGATCTTAAACAGATTCATATTAAAGGGCTGGTAGGAATAGGAAGCAGGTTCCTGTAATTCAACAAAGTCTCTTTTCTCACAACACTGTACAGAATTGGCAAACGAAGGAGAAAATGGAGTATCAAATTAAAGATATCTGAAGGTTATTTGTGATATTTTGCCCTAAAGTTTAGTTCGTGTGACACTGACAGGAAAACTATCACACTGTAGAATGCAATTCTTCATAAGGAACAATGGCTACTTGATACATTTCTTGCAACCTTATAAATTTGCAAGGAGTTTCAGAGCAGCTCCATAGATACACCGTTTTGCTCTGTACCCATATTCCTCAAAAAGTATATGATTATTTGAGTGTTTGGTATATGTATTTTTTATATTTTACCTTTGTATTTCTTGTTAAACCAAAACAAGGCACTTTGTAACTGTATCTGTATTGAAAGGAATTGGAAGTTAACTTTTCCTTTTTTATATATGTAATTTTGGGAGCTTTTGTGTCACTTTCTAAACTTTCCTGGTTGTCCCCTTCCCCCCCTTTCTCTTTTTTGTTTTAATTTTGTATTTTTTTCTTTTCAAAAATTAAGCATTTTTTAATTAAGTAAAACAAGTATGACCATTTTCACAAGGATGCATGGTATTTCCCCAATTATATGAAAGCCCCTCATTAAGGAATCATACTTAGTCTTTCTGTTTTCCTTCATGTAGAGACCGTTTTGCTTCATTCTGCTTTAATGTCAAATAGGATTAATAGTTCTTTATTTGAAGTAATTTAATTTCTGTTCTACTGTATACTGCTTTCACGGCCCCTAGATGAACTAGGCTATAACTGTTTGATTTTAATCACTGTAAATTTCACAGTATATATTTTTATTGTATATTTATAATTTTTATTAAATAAAACAGGGAAATAAAGAGAATCATGTATGGGAGAGATCCAGAAGAAATAGATTACTTAAGTATTAATGTGCTAATGAAAAAAAATTGTGTTACATGAATTCATGCTTGATCAGCAAGATGTATGCAATGGCCTGCTGAAAAAAAAATAGCACATATTTTTTTAAAAAGTGTGGCAACTCATAATTAAAAGAAAAAGGAGGGTGAATATCCTGCAGTCATCAGAGACCTTAAAAGTTTCATGAATGTATTTATTTGTATCTCATCTTTCTAACAGTTTTACAAGTAATTCAAAACAGAGAATACTGTATATCCAACACACCTTCCTCTTCCTATTTTCCCCACAACAACCCTGTAAGGTGACTTCAGTTGAGAAAGAGTGGCTGACTTTCATAGCTAAGACATGGTCTCCCACTTTGTAGCCTGGTACCTTAACGACTAGACCAAATTGCTCTGGGAAATAGATCTTTCAATAAGAGCATGATGTTGCCCCAGTATTTTTATTTATTTACTAAATGTATATGCCACCCATCTCCAGTATCAAAAGCAATTTTGGACGGTTGTCCATTGTAAATGGACTATTATTTATTAGTAAGCAGTCTTGATGCACCAACGGAGAACACTTGCCAATGTCTAAGTGCTGGGATCAGGTCCATGTGGGAACCAGATGGAACTGATTCAAGATGTTCCTTGCCTCTACCACCAGGAAGAAATCTAAAGACCACTCAAGTTCAAGGTATGCTGTTCACAGACTTACTCATCTGCTCTTTTGCACTAGTGATCAGTATAAAAACTGCCACTCGGTCTCTTGACCACCAGAGACAAAAGCTTTGAACGGTAGCCCCTTTTAGGTGTGGAATTCTCACCTTCTGGTTATCTTTTTAAGTAACCAACCCAAGGAACCTCTTTAAAACAGGTTTATCGAGTATTAGTGTACACTGGACAAGATGTAGCCTCTCTTACACTGTACAGTAGTACCGCAAACCGCTCACTAGTTCCTCGTGCTGAAAGCAAGAGTTATCCATAAGGCTAACAAATAAGCCAGAGGAAAGACGGATGACGCTGCCGGGCAGCGCCGACTCCAACGCCTTCTCTCATTAAGATATCAGCCTTTTCCCCATCTTGATCCCTTATGATCAATAAAAGCATCTTAAACCGATCCACCTCAGCCTTCTGGGATCCGGCGCAAAGCGCACGGTTCGAAAAATAACCCAAGCCCCTATCCTAGAGCACGCGAGGGTATATGGTATACCATATACGCGCGCGCGCATCCACACGCTCAGGTTAACGCCGAAGCGCGTTTCCCTCGGCCAGCTTTGTTCGCCTTTGTTGCCTCCCCGGCATTGTCTTGCTTCCAGCACAAAACGAGAGGAACAAGCACCCGACCCCCCTCGTTCAGGCCCCAGCGCCACAGACCGGGAACAGGGAAGGGGGGCGTAGGGAAACGGGGGAGGGGAGCAAGACGGCTCTTTTCTTTCTTTCTTTCTCTTTCTGTCCTCTTCCCTAAGCCCCTCCGTTCCCCACACACACCCCCGACAGGCTAAGAGCGGCACCCGGCCCTATTAAACCAGGCGGCCCCCTTCCTCCTTTGTTTCCAGCCCGTTACAGATGGTGTCGGCCTTAAGGGTCTCCGGTGTATTGAGGCGAGCGCGGAGGGGAGGGGGGAGAGTAGAGCCGGAGGGAAAAGCAGCCAATGGGCGGCCGGTTCGTCAGCTGACTCGCTTTGCTTACACCAGCTGCACGCCGGCTGCGGGCTGGGCAAAGGGAGCTTTGGAAAGGAGGCGGCAGGAGGCAAAGCGGAGCGGCTAAGCAGCTGGAAAGAAGAAAGAAAGAAAAAAGAAAAGGCGATTAGGGGGGACTAACCAGCCGCGGTTTTTTCCGAGTGGGAATTACAGCGCGTGGACAAAGAGGAGAAGGCAACGCCTGGCCGGCGTTCCCGCTTTTCTTGCTTTTTCGTCAGGTCGAAGCGTTCCAAACTTGAAACAGATGGAGCTGCAGCAGTAGGCATCTTTTATACTCCATCTCTTGCTCCAAGGGTGGTGGCACCTGTACAAATTCCTATCCCTGCCTCCCTTTTGTCTCCCTCACCCCCCGGGCCGGGGAGTATCGCTCCGGGGGCTCTGCATGGGGAGACTCCAAGAGCGGTTTCCCCCACGTCTGTCGCTCGTGCCCTTCCCCCTTTAGGTAAGTGCTGGCTTCGGATAGCCGGGCAAGTGGGGAGGTGGCGGGCTGGCCGGCTGGCAAGGGCGGCGGCGTGGTGTGTGTGTATGTGTGTTTGTGTTTGCGTGTGTATAATGTAAGGAGAAGTCCGAAGTGCGACGGAGTGAGTGGAAGAAAAGGGAGGGGGCGTCGCGCGTGGCTGTGCCAGGAGAAGGTGGGCGAGCGAGCGAGAAACTCGGGGTGGGGGGGGGGAAGAGGAGAAGAAGAGCTCAGCGCCCTCAATGCGTGGAAGGTGGTGGGTTTTCTCCGGGAAAGGAGCCGTGCGCGAGTCCCTCGAGGTGTGTGTGTGTCACCTAGCAGCAGTTGCTGCTTGTTCTTCGGAAAGGTTTTGTCAGGGGAAATCCGCGCTTGGTAGACTTTAGGGAGCGAGGCCAAGGTCCCAAACGCTCCCGAGGCTGATAGGGCAGAGAGAGGGGAAAAAAAGTGTGTGTGTGTGTGTGGGGGGGGGGGTTATAGAAGGAGAACGGAGAAGGGCCGGCTGAAACGATTCGCCTTCCTTACCAAGCAGCAATGAAAGGACCCCATGGCCCACCGACTTCGCCCAAGGGGAAAAGAAATGGGGGGGGGGAGGAGGGATGTGTGAGGTGTGCCTCCGATTTCAAAGAGTTACTGTCTTCTATCCAGCTGGTGGAGAGTCTAAAGGGAGCTGTTCCTGCCAGCTAGGATTTAGTCCGGGCAGACAAAGTGTGGAAAGTTTGCCAGCTAGTGTCCTTTGTAGTGGGAGAGAAGCTATGGTGGTTGCTTTTCTCTCTCTCTCTCTCTCTCCCCCCCCCCCCAAATAATTCTGGGGACCTGGATTCCTGGTCTGAAGGTTTCAATCTAAAGACTTGATTCCTCCTCCTTTGTGAAAAACAACAACAACATGTGATGTTGTCCTATTGTCCTGTTTGCACATTGAGCTATTTATCCGTATCAAGAAAGTTGTCCAAAAATTACAAAAAGTTGTCTTTGGGTGTTATTTTATGAGATGTCCAGGAAGGATATGTCTTAAGGTCTCTTGGCCAAGAAGGTTAAAAAAAAATGAAGGGAGAGAATTTGTGCAGCAAGATGCTTTTCTTAGAAGGTCATGTGGCACAGACTTGACTTTGTTCTTTCCTTCTCTGAGATGCATTTTGTTTCTGTGTTTTGTAGTTTGTTCCCTAATTTTCACCTTCTGCTTTTTAATGAATTTGCATTAGAAAGCCTAAAAAGGTGTACCCAACAGCAGAAAAGGAGGCTGAACTTTTTGATTCCAATTTAGTCTGGGGAGAGACTGGTGTTGCCTGTCCAGGGGCCAGCATGTGCGTCTCCATAAATATCTGATTTGCATGCAAATGTGAGTGGACCCTGGCAGATGTCTTGCTCATCCATTCACATGGAGGTATTTAAACAGACAAGGAGGCTTCAGTTTAACAATAGACCTTAAGAAAATGGCATAAAGGCTCAGTGTGAGGATTCCCCCCACCTTTCTGCTCAGAAATTTATATGGCTTTCTCTCTGGGATAGCCGACCATTATGCAATTATTAAACATACTGTACTCTGTTTATGGAAAATTGTAACTTACTGATTCCAGGTTGCTTTTAAAGTGCAAAGAGACCCCTTTCATCTTTCCACATTTCCTGAAATGATAAAGAGTGCTTCAGAGGAGGTGAAGATAACATCTGCCTATGAACCTGCATGCTTAAACTGTTATGTGGAAACAATAACCTGGAAGTCAAGTGTGAGATTTCTCAAAGTGAGGACTTTAGGCCTTTCACAAGGTCACTTCTGAAGGCAAAGTTGAGGAAGAGGCCTCCATATTAAAATCTAGTTCCAAGGAAAACCTTTTTCCTTTTAGCTGTACAAAATTATAATTATTCAAAAGAAGACAAGAACTTAGTAATATGTGGTTAAGTATACATTTTATTTCGGCTGAAATATCATCAAACTTTCAACCTTTGTTTTCCAGGTCTTTCTTTCATTTTGCCCAGTATTATATTATGAATGTACAATCAGTTCTTTCCTTAATAAATAAAGCGAGCAGAACATATATTTATTTACAAAACTATTTCTAGCTAATATTATGTTCTTCAAAATTTTAATGTAATGCTGTCTGTATGTGTTATTTTCAGAATGTCTATAACACTTTCTCAAAGTACATTTTACAGAAGTATTTGTGTTATTTTTTTAATACTGTGAGACACTGTTACCTTTGTCCTGAATAGATTTTCTGTTTTATTCTAGTGTTTTTTGTACATTCCCTCTTTCACTTATGTTCAAGACACTGACCCCAAATAAAAGGTACAACAAGCTTCCTTACATCCAAACCAGATAAGACAATAGCTTAAAAGGTTGCTTTTTAATGATGACCTTTTTTTAAAATATGTTTTATTTAGGGAGAGTTTATTTATTTTAAATTAAGGAAGAGTTTGAGGTTTTCCTTCAAGATTCCTAGACGTTTGTGTATAGCCTGCATATTTCACATTCTGGTATTGTGCAGTCCCATTAGACAAAACCATGCAGTGAATGTGGGTGTATATGCCTCCTTGCACACAAGGCACCAGTTGCTGCCTCTTTTGTTGAGCTGTATAGCTAAAATAAAAGACCCCTTTTACCAAGAAAGCAGTTAACCCTTCTGGTCCAAAACCTTATTGAAGAAGTCTACACAAAGAACTGGGGGAGCATTGTCTTAGTCATGACATTGTTGTGTGAAAAAGCACAACAGATGTTGTCTGCTATTTTACATGTTTGAGTGATGCTGAAATGCTGTTCCCTAGGAGTGGATCACAGTCAAAATCAATGAGCATTTCTTCAGAGTATACTTTTATTGATTGACTTATGTCCCACTTTGTTACTGAAGTGAGCATTCAAGGTGACTAATATGATACAAAAAGTTTTAAAACCCTATAAAATTAATACATGGGTCACTAAAGTAAATTACAAATCAAAAGTCTACTGAAAGAGGCAAGACACACTAATGGTATCTGTGCTCAGTGGTCTCCATTTTGTGACAGACTTAGCCAGCCATCCAATTCTCCAAGTCCAGATTTGCCCTCCAGCTTTCCTCTTACATTCCTTTTAGATCAACATTTCCCAGCTTGATGGCCTTCAGGTATTCTGGACATCATGCAGTCTGATATAATATGACCAGCATTCAGGCAGGCATGGCAAGCATTCTAGTTCAAAAAACACATGGAGACCAAAAATTGGGAAAATTTTTCTAGAAATAAATGATTGGATCTGTGCCACCTTATTTGAAGGTCAATTTTCATCTCCCAATTAGACCATAGTCATGGAGTTGGTTTCAGTGACCTAGTACCTTTATTTTACTCTTTTTAAAATAAGTATACAATGCAATAGATGTCAAGAAATCTTCCCTTTTGTTGCTGTAATAGTGTTAGTTCATGACACATTTTTGCTAATGTCCTTGTTCATTGCTACGTTGGTAGTTAATGTTTCTTGCCAGAAGCAGTGAAGTTTATACAGGAATGGAGTTTCAGTAACACAATGCTTTAACTCCTGACTATTGAGATGAGGCAAGTTGTTCATGAAGATGGAATTATAAATTCCATGTAATGTGATAGTGAAAGTATATGCTTTACTATTGGCATCATAAATTATAAAGGGGCACTGCAATTTAATATGGTACAGAAGCCATAAATTGTTTCTCTTCTAATAAGAGTTTCCTAAAATTGAAAGAAGTGATCAAAGTAGTCATCTTTAAGTTTCGTATAATCATAAAAATTCCTGTTTTGGAAATAACTTAAATAAATAAGGAAGAATTGATTTATTTGACTAGGTTCCTGTAATGCATCATAAGGAGAGCTCAATATCACTTTGGCTAATTGTAATGTATAATAGCCAGTCCAATAGAAAATTTGGGTTTCTTTTCTATACTTGACTTAAGCATAGCTGAAATTAGGAGAAAAAAGTACATTACTATTCTGGACAATATTAACAATATTAACCCCCTTCCCCTTTTAATTACTTGAATCCTAGAAATTATTAGAAAAATTATGTAATTTGAAGCTGTGGAGAGTTTTGAACAATATGGCTTTTATTGTTAAGTATCTATCTATCTATCTATCTATCTACCATGTTTCTTCAAAAATATGCCCGGGTCTTATTTTCTTTTCACCCCAAAAAACCATATAGGGCTTCTTTTTTAGAGGTGTCTTAATTCACCCCCTCCATGTGCCTCACCTGTCCACCCGGCTGCTTCTTTTGCAGCTGAAAAGAGCGAGCGATGTACCCAACGCGCCTTGGCCATGGGGCTGTTTCTTTTGCAGCTGAAAAGAGTGGCCCATGCACCCAACACACCTTATCTGGCCACCGGGCTGCTTCTTTTGCAGCTGAAAAGAGCGGCCCACATGCCCAACATGCCTTACCTGGCCACCAGGCTGCTTCTTTTGCAGGCAAAAAGGCAAGGCGCATTGGATGTGGGGGCCACTCTTTTCAGTTTTGATTATCCTTTCTAGAAGGCATCTGAAGACAAAATCGAAAGTTTCTGCATCTGATAATGGAGCTTTGGGGTGATCCGGAGCTCTGTTATTGGCTGCAGATGCCTTCCGCAAAGCCCTCTGCAGCTGATAACAGAGCTGCAGATGCCTTCCGGAAGGCATCTGAAATCAAAATGGAGGCTGGGGCAATGTACGTGTGTCTTCCTCTGCGGCTGCTTGCCGCCAACCACATGCATCACCCCAGAGCTCTATTATTGGCTGCAGAGAGACTTTTCAGAAAGCATCTGAAATCAAAATGGAGGCTGGGGCAATGTACGTGTGTCTTCCTCTGCGGCTGCTTGCCGCCAACCACATGCATCACCCCAGAGCTCTATTATTGGCTGCAGAGAGACTTTTCAGAAAGCATCTGAAGGCAAAGTGGAGGCTGGGGCGATGCGTGTGACTGGCCACAAGCACCCACAGAAGAAGCGGACACAAAAGAAAGCGAGGCAGGTGTCGGGTGTGCGAGGCCTGGTAACTAGAGCAGCTTCACCCCCCATCCCCACCCTAGCTTATATTTTACCTGTGGGCCTTGCCCCATCCCCTGCATTCTGGGGTGGATGGGGTCTTAATTAGGGCTAATTTTGTAGGTGGGCTTAATTTTATCGCATGCGCTGAAAAATGTGATAGGGCTTCTTTTCTAGGTGGGGCATCTTTTGGGAGAAACATGGTATCTATCTATCTATCTATCTATCTATATATCTTCTCAACTGCCCATCTTCCTTAGAGTTTAATTTGCTTAAACTTCATTCCATTTAATTTATAACAAAGCAAGAGAAAATATGAGCTGGATGCAAACTTTTATCCAAATTTATATTCATATTCAGTTAGGAAATAGATACCACATAAGTAGGAGTAAAGACCATGGATATTTTGAATAAATGTTTTCTACTCTGAAGCTTTAATTTATATATTTTTGAAGACCTTTAGTTAAGAAAAAAAGAAGTTGTAAATTTGAGACTGAGGTTATACTAGTTTATTAATTTATTTCTTGGAATTATATCTTACTTTTCCTTTTAAGACTTTGGGGTGAAATACACAGTCCTCCATGTTTATTTTTTTTCTCCAACAACAACACTGTGAGGTAGATTAAGCTAAAGAATAGATTGGTTTGAAGTCATTCAGTAAACTTTAAAGGTTGATTTGAACCTGTGTTTTCCAGTCAAACATTTTTACCACTATTCTACACTGGTGCATTCATAGATATCATTCTTTCTGGCAAGCATGTGATCCCCACAGCTGTCCTTTCATTTGTATATAAAACAGGAACATTGGTGTGATTTGTAAGTTACCATAGTTACATGAACAATATATGTGTGATGCTTCATCCATCCAAGCTAAAAGGGTTTTTCAATTCTGTGAGTGAAAAATTATACAAAGCAAGGGGAAAAATTAGATGAAAGGTAGCTGTAAACCACATACCTCAACTTTTTTACTTTTTCATAATAATCTCGTGCTTTTTTTCAGTTCAATAAAAGTTAATTGCAACCAACCATCTAATTAAACACTTTATCCAAAAGGCTATTATATGTTCCAGGAATTTGCCACTGCTTGATAGATTAATGTCGCTGACCATTTATTTCAACATCTCATCAGCTGATAAACAAATTTTGCAGAATTCTTGATTTTAATTTGTGACTTTAGCATGTGGCTATAAGTAGATTGCCAATATAAAAATAAAATACAAGTAGTCCTTGATTTACAACAGTTCATTTACTGAGTGTTTGAAATTACAATGGCACTGGAAAATGACTTATGACAGTTTTTCACACTTATGACCTGCAGCATCTCCATGGTAACATGATCAAAATTCAGATGCTGCACAGCTAAACCACGCCCAAGCTCCAGACTGTCCCAGTCCCCATTGGCTGACCTTGTTGCTAAGCCTATTCCAGTTGATAAATGTATCTATACCCACAACTTTTCCATTTAAAAAAACTTATGTAAATAATAATGGTTTCTTCTTACTTGCATCTGAAGATGGCAAAAAAGAAAGGAAAACATAATATTAGGGAGGTTCTTTAAAATGATACCTAGTAGTGAGAATCAATTTCTGAATTCAGAATGATAGGAAAATCCTAATTATTTCTTTTCTTAATATCATTAAAGACATAAAACTGATTGAATTGATTAAAAAGCAAAGTACCAGATTACAGTACAAGATGTTGTCATGCTATTGCACTGCTAACATCCCTGGGATTCTAAAATAATTAGTTTTTCTTTAACACTGGCTAATGAAACAATCAGAACATTAACTTTTATATTTCATAATGTGAAATTATCTAGTAGATATCTTCTTGTTGTGAAGTTTAGACTTGTATTATTGGTTTTTTGCTCCTTTGGCTGAATTAATTTTAATTTGGATTGAACTAATAGATGATACATAAAAATGTCAGTAAGATTAATGGATAAATCTAAAACTGGGCATTGAAATATTAGAAATTTAATTTAACTAATTGTTTTAGAACAGGTTTGCAAATGCAGTCATGAAGGAAAACCAATGCCAACTAAAACTGTTTTATCTTTTCAGTGAATGAAGCCATTCATACAAACTTTTGGGCAAAACCCTCAAGCCCCACCAAAAACAACAACAAAACAAAGCAGATCAGCAGGAGTAGTTTACTACTACTTTTTATGTTCATAATCTTCATTACTAAAGTGTATCACAATGCCCAATTTTTCTGTTAAAAGACACAAATGAATAGTAATTGTTAGATTATAATTTAATGGAACAATAAATTGCATAACATATTGGGAACATTAATCAGTTTAGCAGTAGCACTTAGACTTATATACCACTTCATAGTGCTTTACAGCCCGCTCTAAGTGGTTTACAGAGTCAACATATTATCCACAACAATCTGAGTTGTCATTTTACCGACTTCAGAAGGTTGGAAGGCTGAGTCAATCTTGATCCAATCAGGATCGAGCTGCTGGCAGTTGGCAGAATTAGCCTGCAACACTGCATTCTAACTACTGCGCCACCATGCAGTATGATCTGATTCAGCAAAAGTAACTCATACCTAGTTTTTTTAATTGAACATATACTACCGATTATTAAGAACTGTTGTACATTACAATAAATAAAAATCATTGTTAAAACAGAGTAATAACTTTTGCAAACACTTAAAATCAGGAATATAAAGTCTGATTTAAAAGTTATGACTTGGAATTTTGTAAAAAAAACGAATGAATGGATAGACAGACAGACAGTGATAGGTAGCTACAGAGATAGATACAGTGATGCGCAGACAGATGGGGGGCAAGCTTCCTTTGCTTTATGTTAGGGTTATATTCTCTTTAAAAGAAATTGGTTAAAAGCCAATCCAGATATGGTGAGACATTGAAAGAACAGAAGAAAGAGGATGACAGAATATGGTGTCAGATTTGGTAATTCCAGCTGCATTGACATATGTATTTCATAAGTTTTACAGCTTTAGTCTTGAACATATTACATTATCCAAATACTCTTGGTCAAAAACAATCAGTCACAAAATACTGAATTCACATAAAGCAAAAGTGCATAAACCAAGGGGAAGACTTACAAAAAAGTATTCTCTCAGGCTTAATTCAAGTGCTGTAGGGCTTTGATGATAATAACTGCATTTTGTGTCCTGTCCAGAAATAAATTGGCAGCCAGTGGGCTTGAAAGATAATAACTAACATTTTGTATCTTGTCCAGTAGCAAATTGGCAGCCTATGCAATGCTTTTAGCACTGGTATAATATGGTGTCTATGAATTCTTCTAAAGATCAGTCTGAAATGTATTAATGGAAGTTTAGAACGGAATTAATGGAATAAAAGCAGCCTCTAGTCTATTTCATAGCCCATTATGAAGTTGGCTTAACATGGTCAAGTTAACTTGTTACTTTCAGAAGCAACAACTCTTTTCAATCACCTTGTCAACCAGGAAACATTAAAGACTGGCCTAAAATTGTCTGGCTGCAAGGGATGTAATGCAGATTTCTTCAGAAGTGGTCTCATAATTGTCTTCTTTAAACAAAGCATCTTCATCTTCCTCAGAAAAACACTGATGATGTTTAAAATTAACTAAGGCACCTTTCATTGCTTAAAAGCTAGAACTTGCAAGCTGCATTCGGGTGAATTCAGAGGAAAAGGATTGTAATATTCTTTTCTATGTTTTCAGATGCCAAAAAGTGAAACTTCTCTAATCCAACTGTATAAGAAGCATTAAAAGACAACCCCTATAGCTAATTCTGCATCAGTGGTATCATCCAAATGGCTCATATGCAAGTAATTTTATTCAAACCCACATACAAAAACTGATTAAAAATAAACTCCTAAGAGTTCAGTAATTAAATTTGAAAAAAAGAAATGGGGACATTTGTCCTCATAGCACAAAATAACAGCATGCCGAGTTTAGAACATGCTAAAGAATACTTTTTTTTATAGCAGATTTTAATACATTTTATGGTAAGATTTATGCTGAGCCCTCTTGGAATTAAGTCTTCCTCCATATCTCTAGTGGATCTATTTCATACTTCAGCTTCCAAGCTCAGTATAAAGATCTTTGAAGTAGATCACAGAGGTCACCTACAAGTCTTATTGACAGCCCTATCAAGTTCTCTATTTTCAGTTCCAAGTAGAACTTAAGCGATTAGTAAGACCAACTACAATGCATTCCAAGACATCTAAGTGATGTATTAGTGGTTTTGGTATACCATCATATTTCAATCACCACCCTTTCAACAAATCTAACTTGACAATCTATTCATGATAGTGGGGAAGAGATTTGAGATGTCCCTACCCTTGGAAACCAGAAGAAATTAAACACAGTCTACAGTACATTGTGTTTTGGTTGTGTATCAGAAGAGAGATGCACAAAAGAAAGATAATTCTTAATTTAAGGTGGTTAGAAAATAAGGCAGATTTCTATAAAAGGCCAAACTCCAAAAAAGGGGACATACCTGGATAAGAATACACATTTATATTACTTTGAGTCATGATTACTAATTTAAATTACCTGCCTGTAAAATAAGATACCTTTGTACAAAATTAATTAGTCCCCATCTGCATAGTTCAGGTTTGCATACAAACCACTCTTTCACAGATGCAGAGGGACCTGCATATAGAATCTACCCCTCCTTTTGGCAGAAATTGAAGAAGAAAGAGATAAAAAAAGAATGGCTCAGATAGGCAAAGGAATGCAGTAATTAAGGAAAGGGAGAGAAGGTAAGTTACTTTAGACATTGCAAAGGGGTTCTCATAAATCCACCAAACAATGATTCCAAAGCATCTAAACTTCAGGCTAGTCTTCAGAGGCATTCATGCTTTGCAGCAAGGATTGTACAACCATTTGCATAACATAGTACAAGTGTTACAACAAGTTACAACAATTCATTTAATCACCGTTCAAAGTTACAGTGGTGCTGAAAATAGCGATTTGAGACTGTTTTTCACATTTAAGGCTGTTACAGCATCCCCATAGTCATGTGATCAAAATTCAGATGCTTGGCCACTGATTCATATTTATGACAGTTGCAGTGTCCCAGAGTTAGGTGATCACCTTTTGTGACCGCCTGACAAAGTCAGTGTGGAAGCCAGATTCACTTAACATTAAATGGTGTGTATGAAGGTGTGCTGTCGCTGAGGTGGGTGGGGTGGGGTGTTGTTTTACTAATTTATTATTATTTTTATAATTTTTATTTCTTTTATATGATATTTTCTCCTCTGTTACACTTGCTTCTTATGGAATGTCTTAGGTTTTTTCCATTTGTTGCAGTGGAGAAACTATATTAAATTGCATTCATGTTTAATTACAATAGCTGAACTGATTTTGTAGTTATTGGCCAATTGACTCAACCTGTTCAACACTAATGAGAATTTCTGTTCATATAAACCAGAAAAAAAATATGGATCATATTCATTTTGTAGTTTCGATTGCTCTTTCTGCCATTAAGATTGTGGTTAGTTGTTTGTAACAAAAATAGCTATATTTCTTCAGAAACTGGGAAAACATATATTGCATAAATTATAGTACAAATGTGGGACATCTGCAGCTGGCAGGCCAACGTGAGATCTGAAAATCGTACAAGATTTATTTCTTGGTGAAAATAGTCCTTTGCAGCTATATAGTTATATCATTATAATTTGCAGGTGATTGTTCTGCCTCTTTTATAAGGTCTTGCAACAGAATGGTGGTTATTATGTTTTATTTATTTACAAGATTTACGAGATTTATATGGCTGCACATATAAACTCTGGGCAGCTTACAGTAGCATTAAAAATATAAAATAATAAACTTCCCAAAAATGTGACCCCCAAACCAACATAAACCTGAGAACCATTGGGCTCCAGTCTCACCTGTAACCCAGCTGAGGGAAGAACTAGGTTTTTAAGGTCTTCTGAAAGACCAGGGAGGCTGGCAATTATCAGGGTTGAGGGTGTTTCACCTGGCAGGAGCCATTATTTTAAGGCATACTTCTTACTTTCACCTAGATGTCCACATTTAAGAGAAATGTCCTGGAGTACGCCCATCCTGTCTGACTTAATGGAATGGACAGAGACCCTCAGGGATGGATGGTTCAGCAAGTAACTGGCTCCATATCAAGATGCTTTAAAGTCAACATCTTGAATGGCCTCTAGAAAAACTGACAGTGCAAGGATAGCAGTGGTGCAATATGAGCAATCCAAGGGCCCCACTTCCAATGGGCATGCTGCTGCACTTTGGAAATTAACAGAATGACAGCATTGGAAGGAACTTTGGAGGTCTTCTAGTCCAACCCCCCTGCTCAAGCAGGAAACCCTATGTCATTTCAGACAAATGGTTGCCCAATTTTTCCTTAAAAACCTCCAGTGTTGGAGCACCCACAACTTCTGGAGGCAACTTATTCCACTGATTAATTGTTCTAACTGTCAGAAAATTTCTCTTTAGTTCTAGGTTGATTCTTGCCTTCATTAATTTCCATCTATTGTGTCTTGTTCTGCCTTGCATATCTGGACCACTTTTAATTTACTTATTATCTTCTAGCAGCCCCATGTAGGGAGCTTTACTGGAAAATATAGGGCTATTTCTATGAAGGAGTGATCTTTTTAGGAAGCAAAATAGCTTTGTACATTTACAAGCTATATCAATTGAAAATTTTAGATTGAAGGAAATGAAAAGCTTCATGCTAACCTCTCCAGCCGCCGCAATAGGATACTGTGGTCGACAGTATCGAAAGCCACTCAGAGATCTAATAGGACCAGGACAGAGGAACAACCCCTGTCCCGCGCCCTCTAGAGATCATCAACCAACGTGACCAAA